>JALIZH010018665.1:0-53299 GCA_030522465.1 Rhipicephalus appendiculatus | reverse complement strand
AAGCAACAACAGGGCCGGGAAGTTACGTACCGTATACACTAGAATGTAGGCAGCACTACCGTGTATACTCACACGTAGTGAAGTTGAATGAGGTAGGATGCCTCCATCAATATTTAACGGTGTCGCCCGACCGACGTGGGGATTAGAAATAGATGCACAGATTCATGACTCACTCATTTACGTACGTACGTACGTACGTACATACATACATACATACATACATACATACATACATACATACATACATACATACATACATACATACATACATACATACATACATACATACATACATACACATACATACATACATACATACATACATACATACATACATACATACATGCACAGCGGCTGTACTTCACTTCGTTGCATTTCTTCTTGTTTCCGTTGCCCGCAAGCTGCAAGAAAAAGACAAAAAGAAGGAAGAAAACAAAAGGGTGAAGGCTGCAGGAGGTTAGCCAGGCACCAGTCCGATGGTCTGCCCTACGCCGAGGGAAAGAGAAAAAAGGCATATTAAAACGGAAGCATAGGCTAGACAACTCTGCTTAATGGCAGGCAGCTTTCATCCCATATTTATCGCGTGTTGATGTGTCGTTGTTATACATCGTCATAATTGCCATAGGCGAGCGCAGGGTTCCCCTTCATGGGGGAGGGAGGCGAAGGTTCGTCACAGCGCCCCCCTCCCTATTATGTCAATGTATGGGGCCAGTGGCTAGCCAGAAATTTTTTTTTCGGGGGGGGGGGGGGGGCACCTCCTTGATTTCGGGAGGGGCACCTCCTTGAAATGGTCATTTCTCGCTCTGTATGCCATGGCGAAAAAAAATTCGGGGGCGGGGGGAGAGGCACGTGCCCGGTGTGCCCCCCTGGCTACGCCACTGTATGGGGCTGACTCCCCCCCCCCCCCCCCGAGTGGCAGCGCCCCCCTCTCTATTATATCAATGTATGGGGCTGGTTTCGCGCCCCCCCCTCTCGCCCCCCTGCCCCCCCCCCGCCTATGGTAATTACAAAAATAAACTCTACCCTGGAACAATCCGAGATTTGGTGTCCGCCGTCACTGCTTATATTCCAGTAAGTGCGGTACTACGCCAAGTAGATAGACCACCGGGCGTGCGAGCCACCCGTTCGCGGGCACATACGATACGAGGCACGCCCGAATACGAAACGGGCGCCACGCGGAAGCGTGTCCAACTCCATTTGCCGAGTCGCGCCGCCGAGAGGGGGGGCATTGCGGTCGACACTTGAGCGATCGATCGCTGGTGAAAACAGTTTCCTCTGTTTGCTCTGCGGGCCCAAACAACGACGTGACGCCTATGTCACCGGCACTTCGTGCGTGTCCTGCGAGCTAAGATATGCGGACTGTCACGAAAGACGATCCGGTTCTGTGCGTTCTAATTAAAGCTCTCGTCGCGAATCGCCTTTCACAGTGAAGCTGCCGAGCGACGCACTCCCGTATAGCATGCGTAAACTCGCAATTGTTTGCGAAGGAAACTCTCGAATAAGCACGTGTGGCGCATGCACCGTGATGTCGCGCCAGCACGTACAAAGTATACCTCACGATGTGACGTAGGAGAGTAATGCCCCGGCTAGACGGCTTCGACCGCTTGTTACAGCTGGTGCTGAAAAGGAAACTAGTACCGTGCAGGGTTGCCGTTGGGTGGACATGAAAAAGGCGCCCGAACTCACGCCAAAAGTAGCCAAAGTAGCCATGTCATTTGATATTATCGCCGAATTTCTAGCCAAATAGAACAGAAGCGGTGTTATCAACAGTGTCTTTACTATTGATGAATAAATAAAACCATTTTGAATAACTAAAACCACTAGTTTAAAAAAGAGCCATGGCGCCAACTGAAAATTTTCGTCGCCAACGGCGTCCAAATGTAGCCAATTTGGCGGAAAGTAGCCACCAACGGCAACCCTGGCGGCGAGGCAGGATAAATACTTAATAAGAACTTGTTGTTGGGCGAGTTGTTGAGAACATAACATCGCGATTTTTGCGCTAGAGAAGACGAGGAACAGGTGAAAAGGATTCGGGCACGGACGTCCCAGGGTCCCCGCACGACCCCACAGCGCTATGCGTTCATGAGTTCGCGTAGTTCCATGACGTGCGCGGCCCGGTCAAGCGATCTTCTGCTTAGCCGGGTCCGTAGAGCGCAGCAGGGTCTCCCATTCCTCCCATGTGGTCCGTGGTTCCGGGCCCCGCGGGGGAGACGAACAGTAGTGAGAAGACAGCTCAGGAGTACCTAGTCCTGTCTTTTTCTTTTTTTTTAGCGAAAAAATCACGATGTGAGGATAAATACATCGACCAAGAGGAAAAAGAAGACAGCTTTCGCCTTCGAGTCGTCGTAGGTGACAGCATAAGGGGGGACCCTGTGATTTTTTTCTATTCATTGGCGATGGTCCTCTTATGTGACGGAGGGACGGACGGACGCCCAGTTCCTCCGTGAGTTCGCATACTAAATGCTCCCCGCATTTAAAGCTGCATCCACGTGCGCATGCAACGCGGCACGCGCTCTGTTCAGCGTACGGGGCCTATAGACTGTTTTCCGTAGGACATATGGGCGCCGCCATCTTGGGTTGTTAAGCCGATGTTTTCTTGTTTTTGTATCTTGCTACTTGAATTAATAAGGCCATGAAACATCGTATGCACCAACCCAACCGTTTTCCTGCGTATGCGTATACCGTAACAGTGTTCGTTTAGTTGTTAAAGATAGAAAACACAAAGGTTAACAGCCCAGTATGGTGGCACTCAAACCCACCCGTAAAATAGTCTATACAAGGAGCGCGCCCCGAGAGCAGGAAGAGCGTAGCGCCGCTCGTATCGCAGCGCCCCCTCCTCGATTTCTTATGAAACCTGTTGCGTAACAACGCCGTCTCACGATCGGGAAGGTCGCAAACTAAGTGGGCCGCTTTCGCCACACCCTCTTTTCTTTTCTCTCCGTCTCGTGAATGCCCGGTCGAGAGCTAAAACGGGCCCCGGTCGCTCGAGTGAATCAGATAGTTCGCTCGGAAGCAATGCGGCGATCGGGGTCGCCCAGAACACTATACGCGGATTGAGACAGCGGCCGTTTAATCTGCTTATTTCATCGGCCGATATGTGTGTTGCGCCGATTTACGCGTATAACACGCGATATTTGCCCGGAACTGGAGGCTTTCGAGCGGGACGCTTGTTTTTATTCGTGGGATTTTAAAGCGCAACGTTACCTGGGGAATCGGCCCGGAAGATCTGCCCGTCCGTGACTGAAAAAAAAAAGAAAGAAACAAAACAAAAAACAACCTCGCTGGGTCTCATTCACATCCGCCTACGGCGAAAGGCGTCGACTCTTTCTTCTCAGACAAAATATTGATCGTCTATGGAGCCCCTATTCCGGACGCAGTAAGTTCCCGTCAATCAATCAATCAATCAATCAATCAATCAATCAATCAATCAATCAATCAATCAATCAATCAATCAATCAATCAATCAATCAATCAATCAATCAATCAATCAATCAATCATTGAGGGACTATGGTTGAACTTTCGCGCTGTAAAGCTACACTGAGATAAATTTGTTGTGTGCTTGATGGGCCACGGGTTTTCAGGAGTTCGGAGACCAATCCCCAGTCCACCCCCCACGTCCTGCCTCCTCACACGTATGGCGGCCAGTCCTTGCATTCTGACAACGTCTTCGGTCATCAGGTGGGCTACAAGCTGAGCACTCCAAGCTGAGCAGTCTCGCACTGGTCGGCCTCAGTAATGATGCATATGGTGTGACGGCGTGTGAGGAATTGCGGTGTGCTCAGGTAACGTGATCGAAGTTGAAGACATGTTTTACCTAGCAGCCAAATCAATCGGAATGGGGGGATATTGTGATCGACTGCTGACCCGAAGTAGCGGGATCGAACGAATTCCGACCTCGGCGGCCGAGTTCCCGTGGAGGCGAAATGCTGCGTAGAGGCCCCTGTACTTAGGTTCAGGTGGACGTTAAAGGGACACTAAAGGGCAAAACGATTTTTCGCGTATTAGATAAGTACAATTTCACAATCCCGAGAACACCACTCTTACCTCGACACGACGCTTGGTAAGCGAGAAAACGCGCGAAAAGAAAATGCGGGTGGAGACGCCACCTTGAGATTCCCGCACCAAACACCGTGACGTCATAGATTCTGAAGGCGTCTACTGAGTCCTACGTAGCTTCTAATCGATGAAAATGAAGTACATTGTCATCTGTGGGTGCCATAGACCTAGCATACGAAGTTTTACGAAATTTCATCGAGCCAGTGTCGCGAAAATACGAAAAATACATTTAGAATTTCTGACGTCACGCGCGCAGATATCGAAGCCAAATTTAAAAATAAAACTTCAACCTTGATTTTCTCCGCTAATAATGAACTTACGATAATGAAACATATGGCATTAGAGTTCTCAGAGTGCAGTTTGTCAATCTAAACCAAGTCATTGTTTCGCTTTAGTGTCCCTTTAAAGAACACCAGATGGTTGAAATTTCCGGAGCCCTCCACTGCGGCACCCATCATAATCATAGCACTCTTTTGGGACTTCAAACTCCTACAATTATCATTACAAGTAGACCAACCAGCCGTCGCCGATAAGATGCAATGAGCGGGAAATTGCCGAAACATTCTTTATCATCTACATCTCTAGGATGATAACTACTACAGTTTTATCTTTTGCTTTGACACGTCCTTGCTCAAAAATGAACGTGGTTATACGGGTCATAATTTTACAGCGCCATGGCTCTTAACACCTGTACGCAGGCTTCGCGTCGTCCTGGTTGGGCAGCCTAGCAACAGAGGACTTAAGCGAACCTAGTTTTCTGCATTAACCACGACTACAGATATCAGCAACCCCAAAACGTAAAGCTTGGCGGACCCAACGAGAGTGTGTTTTCTTTTTTGTCTCAGGACACGAGGAAATCGTCGGTGACCCAGCCCAAATTTAACTCCGTTTTCCGCGCACCACGCTATTTTCCCTGGTTGTTTTCTTCTTTGCTGTTGTCTTATGAGCTTCCTTTAACCGCGAAAGCGCGTAGTGCTTGCTTTTCCGCGGCTGCTCAGAGCTAGGCTTCTCTCCTCCTCTCTCCCCTCTCACCTTCCTCTTCCCCCCTATCTTATCTCTTCCGTCCACTTTCCGTGGCGTATACGCAAGTGGACTCCTCAGTCTGGTCTATTCTGCATAGCGGCGCTTGTCGGGCAGCTACCTAAACCATTGTTTTCCTCCGCGTCCCCAAGTGGCTTTTCTTGTTTTCTCAAGTTGACAAACTAAACAATAAAACTGCATCTTTTACACGCTTCGAAGCACCACCAGCACCACCACCACCGCGAAGCATAAGGAAGCCGCGACGATGCGCTTGAGCTGGTCCCACCCGCCCCGGCTGCCTGTACACACTTTGATAGAGAAGCATATACGCAACTGTAGATGATGCGAAACCCTGCGAGCAAAGCGTGCAACGTGACCGCGTCTCAGGCGAGAGCACGTTGACGGTAGAGCCGCCTCCGTTACAGCTGCTCCGGGAAGAAGGCATTGTTTCACCGACCGGGCGTAGCAATTAATTTCCTGGTGCCCGTTCACGGAGCGTAATCTTAGCGGGAACGTCCGCGTACGAATCACGCTACAGACTTCCTTGCAGTCGAACGCGTCCTACCCATAGGCGTGCGCAGGGTTTCCCGTGAGGGGGGGGGGGGGGCGAAGGTTCGTCGCAGCGCCCCCCTCCCTATTAGTCAATGTGTTGGGTAGATTTTGCCCCCCCCCCCTTCTTAGGTGACTAGGGGGGGGGGGCGGCCGCCCCCTCTGCCCCCCCTCGTGCGCACGCCTATGGTCCTACAGCATAATGTACGTCTCATGTACGCGGTGCGGATGTTTTTAACGAGTAGGATAAAGTGTCTCAGCCAGGCTGTGGCAATTTCTGGGAAGCTGAGGTACTTTCTCGTGCTCATTGAACCTATCTGCACCTTGTGTTTCCGTCTGTTGGCTGCAATCTTGACTTTGTGTGTAGTCGGTAGTACGTAAGCTACCGTCTGTGCCCGTTCACGGAGCGTAATCTTAGCGGGACGTCCGCGTACGAATCACGCTACAGACTTCCTTGCAGTCGAACGCGTCCTACCCATAGGCGTGCGCAGGGTTTCCCCGTGAGGGGGGGGGGGGGCGAAGGTTCGTCGCAGCGCCCCCCCCTCCCTATTAGTCAATGTGTTGGGTAGATTTTGCCCCCCCCCCCTTCTTAGGTGACTAGGGGGGGGGGGGCGGCCGCCCCCTCTGCCCCCCCCTCGTGCGCACGCCTATGGTCCTACAGCATAATGTACGTCTCATGTACGCGGTGCGGATGTTTTTAACGAGTAGGATAAAGTGTCTCAGCCAGGCTGTGGCAATTTCTGGGAAGCTGAGGTACTTTCTCGTGCTCATTGAACCTATCTGCACCTTGTGTTTCCGTCTGTTGGCTGCAATCTTGACTTTGTGTGTAGTCGGTAGTACGTAAGCTACCGTCTGAGTAGTACGCCCCGCCCTGTGCATTCGACCCTCGGTCCTTCCGTAATCTGCTTAAGCGTAGACCTGCGTAGCGCCCCGGAATGCTTGAGGCGGCCCCGGAAGCGTATTTCACCGACGGCCTGTGTCTAATGGGACTCGACCACAAGGAACCTTGCTGCGCCCGCTTCGTAGCGTTCATTGCTTATGAAAATTGACATCGACAGCCTCTAGAAAGCATATAAACATTTGTCTATAGAGGCTATTTAACATCAACAATTTTCGAAGCTGAATTTATTCCACGATAAAAATCTGCTGCACACAGAGACGGTTCTGAGCAAGCGTGAAGCTCAGAAAAACACTGAGAAGATATTTCATATCGACATTTTTTACAGTCAATTTTCGCTTAGAGCACCCGCTGACATAGACACTAGCGTGACGTCAGGCTGCAGTATCAATTCTGGTGACTTAACGCGCCAATACGGCTAGTTGTGATGACTTCAGGAACCCAAACACACAAAATGGCCGCTCATGCGTCACCACAGGAGCCACGGAGCTGACCGGCTGCGGAAACGTCACGACATCTTGCGGGGCCACGTGACCAGAAGCTCGCACCGTGTCGTGACGTCAATATGCTGTAGGAGCCGAAGCTATAGCTTTTGAAAACATATTGCAGTTCAATTTTCAGGGTGCACTCACGCTTACCAATACATTGTATTGCATCTTCCAGGGCTTGACCTTTCATTTAGCGCAAAAAACGACAACTATTAATTTTCGTGTCAACACCTTTTAACATTCCGTGAACCACTGCTGTGGACGTGACTATGGCGTTGTGCCATTTGTTCACTGTTGTCTATCCTCCGTAAATTGCATCCTTTTTCATACTGTTCGCGCTGCCCATGGTGCTCAGCCAAAGCCACCCTCTATCATATCATGTGGGCATGTCAGGCCATCGCTGCCATATGCCGAAAGGGTAGCAAGTGGGGGGGGGGGGGGGGGTACTCAGCTGACTCATGAATGTCATAAGTTAGTAGCAGCTAAAAATGATAATTTTATGGCGATCATAATCGTTGTAAACTCTAAGATAAGAGGAATAAAGAGCCCTTAAGCAACCTCTGAAAATCTATCTATCTATCTATCTATCTATCTATCTATCTATCTATCTATCTATCTATCTATCTATCTATCTATCTATCTATCTATCTATCTATCTATCTATCTATCTATCTATCTATCTATCTATCTACGACTTTGTGCTCTCCTGGCTGGATCGTTAATGTGATGTGTACCAAAATTGTTACGGCATAACATGACTGTATGACGAACCTAAGCGACAAGTTATAAGATGAAAATCATGACATGCATGTTATGAACGGCATGACTTACATGCCACTGTCTCGGTGCTCTCGCGGCCGTTTCGTTAACTTGATATACACCAAAATTGGTACGGCGTGACAAGAGTGTATGTCGAACATAAGTGACAGGTCCTAGCGTGCAAACCATGACACGCATAAAAAGTACAGCATCATTTATCTACCCTGGCGTGTCCCGTCTCTAAGACTAGATTGGTACGCCTCGGTGGGACAGTGGCTACGGTGCTCGGCTGCTGACCCAAAGGTCGCAGGTTCGATCCCGGCCGCGGCGGTAGTATTTCGATGGAGGCGAATTGGTAGAGGCCCGTGTACTGTGCAATGTCAGTGGCACGTTAAAGAACACCAGATCGTCAGAATTTCCGGAACCTTCCACTACAGCGTCTCTCGTAATCATCTCGTGGGTTTGGTACGTAGAACCCAAGATATTATTATTAAATTGTGTAGCGCAACCGATAGATGGGACACACGAAAGATACACACGCAGCAAAGCGCTTTGTTGTGTGTTTATCTTTCATGTGTCCCGTCAATCATTTGCGCTATCAATCATTTGCGCTGTATACAATCTACAGTCATGCTTTATCTGCACGACAAGTTTTCAACACCTTAGCAAGTCTTTAAGGCACAGTTCCTGACGCCAGCAGTCTCTTCACGTGACGTCATTAGGAAATAAGCTCTCGATTGGTCCATTTACGAGAGATATCGGTTGTGAATCGTCTTCTACTATGCTTTGCCACGAATTCGCACACCAGTTCTGCCTTGTCTCGCGCGACTACCGTGTGCGATCAACTAATTTCACTACCTTTTGCGCGTTTTCGACTGCGCAAGCGGAGATAACAGCATGTAGCCGTAAAGAAAGAAATTCCGATAGCTCAACGCTTAGTGATGGCATTGTCCACGCGTTTTATGGACAAATAAGTGGCGAGGATTAGATAGCTCCTGTAGGAAGGATAGTGAAAGCGAGAAAGTGATCATTATCTCGTCTTTGATTTCGGAGTGGTTTAGTGGCCCTTTAGGTGTTACTGGTTTTCGGAAACACTATACATGCTATCTTGATTATTCATTTTGCTTTGCTTGTAATAATAATATCTGGGGTTTAACGTCTCAAAACCACGATATGATCATGAGAGACGCCGCAATGGAGGGCTCCGGAAATTTTGACCATCTGGTGTTCTTTAACGTGCACTGACATCGCACAGTACACGGGCCTGTACCATTTCGCCTCCATCGAAATGCGACCGCCGCGGTCGGGATCGAACACGCGACCTTCGAGTCAGCAGCAGAGTACCTATAACCGCTATACCAGCGCGGCGGACCATTTTGCTTTGCTTGTCGACTTCGGTCTTGGACATAGGAGACTTGTGTAATTGTCCTCCTCTACACAAGAGACAGCTACAGCGTTGTACTTTTCTCTTTTCTGTATTATTTTAAGGTCACTACGTTTCCCGACACGAAAGCGTAGCCCACGACGTGCCGCACGGAAGCGTAGCTTGCACTTCCCGGCCGCGCAAAGAGCTGTACAAAGGTCAGGCCACCTTTATTTTTTTTTCCCGCGCATTCTGTTGGCGGGCTAAACGGTCCACGACTTGCGGAAGCGTCTTGCTTCTGCTCACAGACGTTTCTTGCCAGTCAGTTGCACTTGGTTGTATAGGCGTTCTTAACTGCATGGTGCCGCCGTCAACAGGATGTAGTACGTGTGTACGGCGTGTCTCACGCTTGTTCCGTTCTATAGTGGTCTGATAGCGATATCAAAATCTGCACATCGAATTAAAGGGCAAAAACCCTGTATTATAAGCGAGAATGTACGGTAGTTCACTCTCCTGCCTCTCCCCCCTTGCGATTTGCGAAGAGAAACATGGTGGGGGGGGGGGGGGGGGGTATAGCAAACGCAGCGACGTTAACTATACTATACGCCCAGTTTGCTACCCTACACATTGGGGAAGGGAATAATGGCGCAAAACAAGCGATAATGTGAGGGCATACAGTTCGCAATACATGTGTAGCGTGGAGTGTATAGACCTATTCCATGTTTGTAAACAGGGGTAGGCGCCGTCGACATACTGAGGCGCATTGTAGCGACGTCGCGCAGCCTACGCACCGCGACGTCGCTACAAGCGCCTCAGTATGTCGACGGCGCATACCCCTGTTTACAAACATGGTCTATACAGATGGCTTGCACCCAGGGGGGTCAAAATTTCAGTTCTCCCCTAAGACGTGCTTCATAATCATATCTTGGTCTTGGCATGTAAATCCCCAGCGGTTATTATTTATTAAGAGGGGGGAAGGAGGATAATCGGAATAGAAGAAAGGGAGGGAGGTTTAACCAGGGCTGAGCCCGGTGGGCTACCCTGCGCTGGGGAAGGGGGCAGGAATGTTATAGAGGAGGAAAAGAAAGTTACTGTTTGAGCCGACGTAACAGTTACGCGATTACTTTTTCATTTAATCTTCCGACCCGACAATCACAGTCAAATATTCGCATTGCGCATGCGTCGAACTCATAAGCAGTTCCTTCTTTCCATACCAATCGCAGCGGGTTTTCAATCTGCGCGCTTTTCGGGCAGCATTTCAACGACGCGAGCATGAGAGAGGGCGTGAAAAAAAAAGAAAAAAAGATCGAGCCCTCCCTTTCCTATAGGCCCCGATTAACTTTCTCTCCACTGTGGCGCCGCTTGGCGGAGAGTGACGAAGACCGGGTTACGTTCGGGTCACAATGCCCGCGCTCACGCACCAACACACAAACACACACACATATTGGTGCCGAAAACGTCTCGGCACTCGGTAATACGGATCTATCCCTGGCAAGCCCAGAAAAACGCCCCGTTCTTTATATTAAGCCCTTTCTGCGACTCTGATAGCTGGCCGGAGGGTCTATACAAACCCTCGCCTCTCGTCTTCTTCTTCTATACTTCCTAGTTTCACACGAGACAAACTGCGGACCCGCGACGCGAGGAGTAACAAACAACCCCGAACGAGAACGAGTTCTGTAGTCTTAGTTGTGGATGAAGAAAGAGAATAAACGTTCTGTCCTGTTGATCCCCATTTCTCTCTCCCTCCCTCACGCACTCGCGACGAAAAGTTTAAGCGATTTTCTCTGTCCGAGACGCAGGGTTTCGCTTCGAGTCAGAAAAAGCGTAGACGAGCAGAGAGGTGACACCGTCGCGTCGCCAGTGCGTCAGGGGTGAGTGCGTTGACAACTTCGTCAGGGGAGTGTCGCGTTGTTGCAGTAAAGCATAAGTATGGAGCATATACGATAATAATAACTGCCGGGGTTTTACGCGTCAAAACCGCGATATGATTACGAGGGGGGACGCCGTAGTGGAGGGCTTCGGAAATTTCGACCACTTGGGGCTCTTTAACGTGCACCTAAATCAAAGTATACCGGCATCCAACATTTTCGCCTCCATCGAAAATGCTGCTCCCACGGCCTGGATTCGATCCCGTGACGTTCGGGTCAGCAGTCAAGCACCATAACCACTAGACCACCTCGGTGGGTGGTCTAGTCATAACTATAGCACATTGTCACAGGTGCGTAGCGAGAAATTTTTTTTCGGGGGGGGAGGGGGAGGGGGCACCTCCTTGAAATGGTCACCTCCTTGATCAGGGGGGGGGGGGTGGGGGGTCACGGGCTGGTGTGCCACCCCCTGGCTACGCCACTGCATTGTCATGCGCATCTTAAGGAAACCAATACCTCGTTCCCTTTCGAATTGCTTACCTCCGTATGCCTAGGTTAGGCATTGGCATTGAATGGAACATAGTTGGCATTGATTGGAACCCCTGTTCTGCGTAACTACGGGAAAGTGTCGCGTACGCTGTAATCTGTTTATGAGCAAGGATTAGCGTCGAGGGTAAGTATGAGAGCCTCAGTTAACGCATTACATGCAGCTAGGCGAAGCTGGAAACGCAACAACGCGCACAGGAGGAGTAGTTTCGAAATCATTAGTGGTCCGGTCACCAGCAACACCTGTCAATCTTGTATACAGCGCAAAGAACACAAGACGCAGACGACTAAACGGGACGAGGCGCTTACTCGTCTGCGTCCTGCGTTTCTTTTCAGCGTAACCAAGAGTGAATCACCAGCTCGTCCAATCTTATCATACTTATCTAGAGCGATGGAGCGCGTAGCTGTGGGCGCTGTTGTTGTCCGCAGCCAGCGGCGTAGCCAGGAAGTGGCACACCGGGCCCGTGCCCCCCCCCCCTCCCCCGAAATTTTTTTGTCGCCATGGCATACAGAGTGAAAAATGACCAGTTCAAGGAGCCCCCCCCCCCCCCCCCCCCAAAAAAAAAAAAAAAAAAAAAAAAAAAAAAAAAAAAAAAAAAAAAAAATTTCTGGCTACGCCCCTGTCCGCAGCTGCTATCACGTTAGCTGCAAGCTTCAGTTCATGCTTGAATTATGCTAGCATGCAGTATGGCTATATTAGGTATTATTACGGCATCGGTCTTTACATATTTCTGCAGAATACGGCAGCTTGGAGCGGCTGGCTGGGCGCTCTAGACAACTGTCATTCTGTCTGTATATCAGCAGTACTTCGATCAAAGTTGTGCTGAATGTCATAGGCGTGCGCATGGGGTGGCAGGGGGGGCGCCCCCTCCCCTAGTCACCTAGAGGGGGGGGGCAATGTCAGCCCCATACATTGACATAATAGGGAGGGGGGGGGCGACCCCCCCCCCCCCCCCTTGAAGGGGAACCCCGCGCACGCCTACGCTGAAAGTACATATAACCTTGTAGTCTCCATCCACAGCCTCACCTTACTCGTTTCTATTAAGAGTGGGCCATGCTGTATAGACGCATATACTGTACAACGCTAGATGACTACCGGGTAGAAAAAAAAAGTAGGGCGTGTAGCCGCGTCTGCGTGGAGAGACGAGAACGAAAGAACGTCGACACGGTCGGCCGCCATCCCCGCTGCCGCTTCCGGATGCTCCTTCTTCAAACTAGGCGCCGCGTCTACGCGGCGGGCCGCTCAGAGACGCATGACGCTACATAAATGCGGCACGGCTGGTCTCGCTAACCTGGCATGAGTGAGCGACTACTACGGATGTGTTTTGGAGGGAGGAGGGAAAAGAAGAGGGGGGGGGTATGGGATGGCACGACGGCTGTTGCTGCGACTGTCTTCACTCCCCCTCTTCATCTTTGAAAGAGTGTGGGAGAAACCGAGAAAGCGACGAAGGAAGGGAGGAAAGGGTAATGCTCTCCCCGGTTCTGCCTCCGAAGTCGACCATCGCAGTCCCCAGCCAATCACAGAAGTCACTTGCTCATCAGCGAGTCGGTACGGTATCTGCAGTGACGTATAGACCAACGTTCTATGTCATCCGGATAGCGAGGTATAGGGTATCGAAAGAAAAGTTACGATATATCTATGACGTCAGAATAATTCGAAGCTTCCAACGTGGCTGTTTCAGACTGTCTTCACCCCCTTCATGTTTCAAAGAGTGCGAGAGAACAAGAAAGCGAAGAAGGGAAAGGGTAAGACTGACATCTCTCCACCGTTACAGCATCCGAAGTCGACCAACAGAAGCTTCGACCAAGCATTGCAGCCACTTGCCCATCAGCCAGTGACGTAGACAGACGCTCTAAGTCTGCCGAATAGTGAAGAGTCAGGTATAGGGACAAAAATCACGATGTATCTGGCGTCAGTATTTTCCCGAATGTTTAGCAATGATAAATGAATCATTCGTTCTTAAGAAGAAAGAAGGAAACAGATTTCGTTGTCAGTTTTATTTTCTCCAGTCTGTTTTAGGATAACGGACCCACTAAGGATCAGCGGCTTATCAGCTTGGCTAGACACGATAATTGAACGTTGTACCGAAAAGCGCGCTTGGCGATCTGTTGGACCAGCGTGCAGTTCCATATCGGTGACGAGAACGACCATTGCTGTCACTCGAAGAAACGCCCCCTTCTATTCCGATCGCTGAACTCAATCGCGAAGCCACGAAAAGACAGTGCACCGAGTCTTCTTACTAGGCCTCTTCGAGTGTAGCTGCTTGTTCTTCTGGTTAGCCGTGGTTTTTTTTCGCTGGAAACTGACCGGGAGGTGTTGTGTGGTGCAGGTGGCCTGTGGCGACTCGATTTGTGAAGGTCGAGTTTGAAGAAACGGTGTGAATACCGCGGTTCACCCATGACGCCCAGCTGGACGTGTATCAAAGAGCTTGGTGACCCTAGCCGGCGTTGGAACGTAGACCACATGGTCAGTACTGGTTTGATTTCTTTTTTTTTCTTTTTGTCATAAGTTCATAGCTTCCAATTCGTCCAAGTATTCCACAATGCTTCAGCTCTAAATTGCCACTGCTTCCTTTCTAGTGCGAATCGTTAACTTTTGTTCGCACTATTGTCGTCAGTGCGATTCACAAAACCTTGCCTTTGAATGCACTAGTTCCAGCTTTCTGAAACGTTTCAACGAACTTCGAAAACAGAACGTCCGCGGACGGGCGACAACACAAGTTCCGCCCCCTTGGATAACACGACGAAAGCACCTTTAAGTGAATACAACCAATAAAACAGATTATGTTAATCAAGTTTGCTTTGCGAAATTAATTACGCCCGACATGTAGTGCTGCTGGAGCGTGCACGTGCCCCAGAAGTTAAAAGGAACGCGCGAGCTTTGTCCAAACTGACCAAAACTGTATGCCAGCGTACTCTATCAGCAGATGCACTGCAGACAGCGAAAGTGCACCGGCATATCCAGATGGCCCATCCAGATGTTCTGACGCACGCCTTATCACTGGCTCGAGCGAAGCCGCACTGCTACCATCACGGCTCGTCAGGGGCGCTTTCAATGCTTTCTGAGTTTGTTTGCCCGCTTCCTGAAGAACTGCGGAAGCTTGCGCTTTGTGCTTCGTTGCGAATGCCACAATTTCCGCCCCCTGATGAGTAGGGTTGGTAGCAGCGCGGCTTCGCTCGAGCTGGCGATAAGGCGAGCATCAGAACATCGGGATGCGTCAGCCAGATGTGCGGAGGCACTGTCGCTATCTGCAGTACCTTTGCTGATAGAGCGCGCACGAACGCAGTTTTGCATACTTACTCTAATATGCTACCTTTAGGTATACAACAAGTGGCTATAGTTTTGCCCAGTTTGACCCCAGCTCTAATGGCCATTTTTACTTGTGGGGATCTCGTAGCTGCTTCGTGCTCAATGTGTTTAAAAGACGCGAACATAATGGCGTCCTTGTGCACTGATTAATACTTTAACTTCAAAGGACTTGCGTGTATTGTGCTCCTGTGTAGCGTGTGTCATGAGCTGTCTTTAACTTCACCGATAAGTCGGGACCAATACGCTCACTCTTGTCATTATCACACAAAAACCACGCATAGTGCATTCTTTATCAGGTTCCGCTTGAAGTGCTAGATATAGGCAGGACACCAGACATTTTTCGTGTGGTTTCCCTGGATATAGCCAGCATTTAACCATAAACCTGATTAAGAGTGTAGTATTGACTGTGTTTACACGGCACGTGCTTTCGCAACTTGCGCCTCTAACTTCTTGTTACGGCCGTTATCTTCGGCTGGTCTGAGGCAACAGAGTTTCCCTGAAGCGCAGGGTACAATCCGCTTATAGTGCTCCAAGTGCGGCGACGAACCAGGTTCACTGAAAAAGCGAGATGCAGACGTCGAAGATATCAGAAATTTTCGCGACCTCGTTCTTCAAGAAGCGGCACCAAGTTGTGTACACAGTATGCAACACATCGCACACAGTACATTAGTTGCATTCGCAGCTCAATATCTTAATTTGGCACAAATGCGCTCAATCTAACAATGTCACCAGGGTACCATCATAGATGTTACTGTGGGCGGAGCTGTGACAAGTGAATTCAATGTCAACATGAAAGGTGCGCATTAATTGAGCATATTGGGTTTCGGTTAAATGCGGCGCATGGTTCCCTCATTGTGCAACAAGAAACACTGACAATGACGACACTGGCAATGACCCGAAGGTCGCGGGTCTGATCCCGGCCGCGGCGGTCGCATTTCGGTGGAGGCGAAACGCAAGAGGTCCATGTGCTGCGTGATGTCACGTTAAAGAACACCAGAGTGTCGAAATTTCCGGTGCCCTCCCCTACTGAGAGCTTTATTGTCATATCGTGGTTTTTGGCACGTAAAATCTCGCCAATTATTATTACAATGATGACATTTCGCGGTTTCATACGGCCGACCTAATACTGTCATCGAGATTGCACGATGAAATCTATCGCGTGCTAAATTAAAAAAAAAAAGACTGGGAATTTGAGGACAGCACAACGGGCGAGCACGATTTGAGCACGTTTACGAAATCTCGCTTACAATGCCTGAGCTGCTGAGCAACAAACGCTCGGTTGCATACCGCGCATTGTCTTAGTATATCGACCTTGAACAACTTATCAGGTTCATTATGCAGGGAGGTGGGAATGGGGGTTACACCGCGGGTGGTAGTACGTATAATATTGCGATCAGCATATGAAGAGCCATTTGATCGCGAATATCTTGACATGACAATCGACTCGATCATTAGCACGACCTGCATATATCCGTGATTGGTCTGTGTGGTAATCGTCACATACAAACGCTTTTCGCTCGGTCGCGTCGCCATTCGTGTTGGGGCCATGGAACTACCTTCCTCACTTGATCCGTGCAGCAAATGGCGAATTAGCCTTTACGTAATCTTCGGTCATTGAGTGTTTACATTTTTTTTGCGTCGTTATGTTTCGCGTGTTTGTACCAACTACGGCGTGTTTTCGCTAGCCTTTTTGTGTGTGTGTGTGTGTGTGTGTGTGTGTGTGTGTGCGCGTGCGTGCGTGTGTTGCACCGGGTCGATAACATTTGGGAGGTGAACACCTCATTGTTATTCAAGCCGGTAAAACTTGAATTTTTTACTCTACTTCACGAGTGAAATGTCCATTGTATGACATTTGATGATGGTGTAGATAAACACTAACAATTTTCCAAGCTTTCTATTGAACATCAGCTTCCATTAGGTCTGGAACATACTAACAAAGTGTTCACCTTACACTACACTGGAATGGCTAGTTTTGCTCGTCACTGTTCGATTCGCTTCACGGATAGCGTGTCACTTGATTGTATTTTTGTGAACTAAGTTTTATTGTAGCAAGGTACCTTACGCCTCCTAAAACATAACGGCTCTGATGCTTTGGGTTATTTATTGTGGCGCTCCAACGCTTCTTACACACACGAGTGCTTCAGCGCTCGTGTGTGTCTTCGTCTTATGCGCATTCACCCTGTGTCACATCATCCCTCAACCGTGTACCGTACGAATATATTCAACGGTTGAGACGACCCACGATTCATTTTAATCTCGGGCATAGCAATTGCTCCTGTACGCTTCCACATAGAGTAACAGTTCTTGTGCTTGCTGCACAGGTATTGAGGCCCACCAATCCTATGCGCCGAGTTTTGCACGTACATCTAATTAGCGCCGCAATTAAACGAGTACTAATCATAATTATGAGTCGTGAGCCCGACGCCCGGAACTACACACCCGGCGAGCCAGAGGACGTTGAAAAGGAGAGAAAAGACCAAGCCATCGGGCAACAAGGGAGTGTGTTTGAGAGCAGTGCAAAGTTGCCCTAAGCAACCCTAAGTGGATTGTTTTGGCTTGTCTGCGACCCCGCGGCTAAGCACAAGGAAGTGACGTTGTTGTTTGTCGGTTGTTCCAGTGAACAGAGATCAAGCGTGTGAAAAAAAATTAGCGGGTGGCGGCGGAATGAAGGCTTTACTTATACAGGGTTGTACGGCGCGGCGTACTACACCCGTTGACCGTGTCGACGGCCTTTCCTCGTTTCGTATCGAATGCGGAAAAGCGAAACGCAGCTTGCGGATCTTTCGGGGTCCTACAGCCCACGGGGCTGTGGCCAGAAAAACACTTCCTCCTGGAAGCCCTTGTAGAAGAGACGCGCACGCGCAACAGTATACGTGCAACCAGCGCGTCTAGAGCGGAACTAACTTCCTATAAGTGGGAAGAGGAAGAGGGGGGGGAAGCGAGACACGGTTTTCAAGTTCTCGGGCCGGAAGGAAGTGTTTCGATGCCCGACGGGCCGAGGAAATAGGCGTGCTGTTATGTAACTGCTTGTCCCCGGCTTGTACGCATGCGCGTGATTTGCGACCGAGATATCGTTGCTCTGTTCGCATTTCTCTTTTTTGCGTCCGCCGTTGACACCCGGCACCGTTTCATCCGCAATCGAACAGCACCCCTATACTTTTTTTCCCGTAGTTGCGTGCACTGATCCGTGGCACGGCATCGGTGACAGCGTAATGCCACTCAATACCTTTCGTTTGGTGGTTTGCGTTGACACCGTTTTACTAGCATCCGAGCGCGCTGCACGCTTTGTTGTGAGCAGTGGGAGATGTAGGACGAAACGGCAGCGTGGTGGTAGTAATAAACAAACAACGTTGTGTGGAATGAGGGTACTCGGCTCTTCCGCTGCGCGCGCGGAAGATGTTTTGGCTCCACCTCATTTCGTTTTATACGAACCGTTCCGGAAGCTGCGAACGATGGATAAAGTTTTGGCTTGGCTTCCGTCGGACTCGATGGCGGCTTGGAAAGCGAGAGCGTGGATAACACAAAAGGTCGCGGGGGGCGGAAAACGGAGCTGACCCTTTTATGTAACGCGTCCCCTATTGTTGATGTTGTTTTTTTTGTTATTTTTTTCCGTGCGTGCGCCGGAACTAACAGGGAACAAGCGAAATAAAAGAAAAGTACGCGTGTTGGCTTGCTCTTTAAAAAAATAGAAGACGTAGATGCGGAAATACAAGCCGCATGGCGCTATCACCGGATGTGGTGTTATGTAACACGTCCATCGGCGGCCCCTCAGGCATATCTGAATGCACCGCTTGACTCAAGCGCGCTGTTCGCTGTTGTATCTATGTAGCTTTATATGCTTCACGTGGCGGCGTGTGAATGAGGGGCTGTGTTCGCGGAAAGGAGACAGTTTCACACATGGGCTTCGATGGCGGTGACTGAGAGGCGCTTGCGGGCCTCACTAAAAGAACACCAGCTATAAGAGTGCGCATGCGGTAGCTGTATGGTCTGTTTCATATCGCTGGATGCTGATTCTGTCATGTCTTCACGGAAGTATATGGATGTGTATACTGTAGCTTGCGCTCTACGCTGCATTTTAAAGTGTAATATCATTCGTGGTTATACGCTTCATCTGAATGTGTTCTGTTGTTGCGGAATTTTCGCGAGGTGAAGGAGGGTTTGTGAGGGAAATAAGCTGTCATATCCAACCCGTTAGCAACACAAGGCTACGAGAGAGGTGCAACGCTTGAACAAGGTGTGTCGCTGGAGCAACCGTTTCTTCGAGGCAGCAATGTGCTGCCTCGAAGGAAAAGACCAATTGTAGAAACTCCAGCGCCACTTCCTGTTAAGAAATTTTTTTTCTCTTCAAGGCCCCATCTCCGCCTGAACATCTACAGAGACCAGGAAATTCACGCTAGTTTCTCAAAAAAACAAAACAAAAAAGCTTATTATATTGACATAAAGAAAGATCATCCTAGTCTGAGATTCACCCGGCAGGTCGCGGGATCGAATCCCGGCCGCGGTGGCCGAATTTTCGATCGAGGCGAAAATGCTTGAGGCCCTGTGTACTTAGATTTGGGTGCGCGTTAAACAACTCCAGCTGGTTGAAATTTCCTATATAGTTCTCCTCTAAGGCGTGCCTCATGATCAGTGTTGCCGTTGGGTGGACATGAAAAGGCGCCAGAACTCGCGCCAAAAGTAGCCAAAGTAGCCATGTCATTTGATATTATCGCCGAATTTCTAGCCAAATAGAACAGAAGCGGTATTATCAACAGAGTCTTTACTATTGATTATTAAATAAAACCATTTTGAATACGTAAAACCACAAGTGTAAAAGATAGCCATGGCGCCAAGTGGAAATTTTCGTCGCCAACGGGGTCCAAAAGTACGTTTGGCGCAAAGTAGCCACCAACGGCAACCCTGCTCGTGATAATATCGTGGACTTTTGGCAGAGAGTGATAACCCAGGTATAAAGAGAAATAACGTTTCGAGTGCGTAAATTTGACTACGAATGCCTCACTTTTGGAGCTTCGCTTCCTCATTCGTGCATGTGCTCGACACATTTTTTTCTTTTTTTTGCTTCTGTAAATTCAAAAGCAGTGATTTCCCCCAGTGCTTCACGTACCAACCGGTATGAGCCTTGCTGCTTACGCGAAGCTCAGTGCATTCACTCTAAGAAAAAAAAAGAGTCCTTTGACTCCTTTCGGAGAGTCCTGACTCACCACGTGTGACTCTTTACAGAGGCACGTCAACTCTTTGTGGGAGTCATTGTACTCTCTTTGAGAGTCTTGTGACCCGCAAGAGAGTCGTGGCGAGTCAGGATTCTCCGAAAGGAGTCAAAGGACTCTTTTTTTTTTTGTTAGAGTGTACGGTTTACAGTCGACTTCGTTCGAGTATTATAGCACCACGCCTTTCCCGTAACTCTGGGTAACTTGGAACAGTCAACGGCACGAGAATAAAGAAACGGACAAACACACTTCTTGTTCCTGGAGGACAGCACGCCACAAGTCAATCCACTCTTCCGCGGTCGGGTCCCCATGTAATCAAGGAAGTCCCGTATTTTTGCCCGAGGAATTCCAGGTCGCGCGGGGCACGATCGGCAAACGTCTCGTGTCCTTGTTATGTCTTTGCCAAGCGGGCTGCTGCTGCCTGCTGCTGCTGCTGCTGCTGCTGCTGCTGCTGCTGCTGCCTGCGGTCTCTATCAACGAAATGTCAACGTTGCCGTACATTCATTTTCCGTATGAGAGTTAGACAAGACGCGGAAAAGAAAAACAAAACACGCAAAAAAAGTCACTGTATATCTCTAACACACGCGCACACCTTTGGAGGACGTGACCCGAAGCACGACGCTTCCGTGAGTCGTGGACTGTATAGCAGCCATAACAAAAGGTTGTAGAAAAACAAAAGGAAGTTGTAGACCTTTGTAGAGTTCTTTGCAGGTTGGAAAGTTGGCGCTATGATTGCGTGCGGCACGGCTTTCGAGTTCGTGTCAGGAAATATGAAACACGTGGTGACCTTAGAGAACATGTGTTTTTAACAGCGAGGTTGTTGTTAGACGAGACTTTCATGTCCGGGATCCGTGGTAACGCTTGTGGGCATCATAAACGGGTATGCGCCACAGACAATTGGGTGAATCCAATTACGCCTCAGATTCCGGCGTAGTTGGATTTGAAAATTCAGAACGGAGCTGTGGGAGACATTGATCGCCATCGAGGAAAAGGAGGCTCAAGTGGCGCTCCTGGACCAGGCGCGGTGGGACTGCTGAGGCCAGTGGAGCCATGGACTAGGGGCCTCACCCACCTGCTTCTGAAACCCTTCTTCCTTCTTTTTTTTTCCTTTTTAAAAAAAATGTTTTTCCGTTCCATTCCACCAATGGTCCACTAAAAATGAAGGAAACAGTTAGCCTAACAGACGGGTGTGCGCCACAGAAATCTGTGTCGCCCATTGGAAAACTATCATTATCATAAACTCGTATGGGCCACAGAAATGGGGTGAATCCCCCCTACACACAACTTCCACTAAAAGAGAAGGCAACAGATAGCCCACAAATGGCGTGCGCGTTCCCATAGTCACACGACTGTCACGTGATACTTTGGAGTCATAAAAGGTGGTGACTACACTACCACCCCAAAGCTTAACAAAGAGTGTTTAACAAAAAGCAGTGATACAAGATATCTGAAACACTTGCAAAACATAGGCATGCGTTAGCCTGACCTTAGGGAACGTCGCTGTTTCATTGAGCTGTGAATATTTTTTTTCCTCTTCAGTGGTCACCATTGCACTACTGAAGTCACCATTGGTGACTTCAGTAGTCGCCACTCAGTAGTCACCATTGGATGGGGGGTGTAACCCCCTATCCCCCACACCTGGCTACGCCGATTCTGCTGTCTATATTTGCTCAAGTACTACATTTACATGCGCCATCTTTGCCTATGCTAGGGAGCGTGACCCTGTCATACCTGATAAATTACTTTCTATAGGTATGCACGAAGCGTCGCGTTGATGCTAAAATAAACTTATTGATGTATTGACGAAAGGAGGAAGCGTCCAGCCGACAAGAAGTCGACTCCGCCCAGTTGTTCCCAATAAGAAACGACAGTCTGGATGTAGGGCCACGGAAGTGTAATTGGTACCTGAAATGCAATGATTGATTGAGTAGGGCAAAGCGGAGAGGCAAGAATAGAATCAAGAAGTCAAACTCCGTCCAGTCAGTCCCAACTCGGAAAAGACACAATAGGCTGAGCCTCACTCTAAACCAACAGGATAATGTAGGCAAGGAAGGTGTAGATGATGGTATGCGCGGTCTTTTAAGTGTATGTAAATGTGAATAAATTAAAGTGGGGACGAAAAGACAACTAGCCGTCGGTAGAGACTGAACCTACAACCTTTGGATAAGCGTTCCGATGCTACATCGACGGTACCCGTCAAATTTATCGGCTTATTTCTGTGCTTGTGGACCCGGGAGTGTTAGCCAGAGCCGCTCGCCATGACATCTTTACATTTATATCATAATTACTAAAATATTAATGAGAACTAACAATGATGCCAAGGAAAGTATATATAGGGGATGTTATTACATCTGATTGTAATGTAAATGAGAAGAAGAAAGAAAAGAGGACGAAAAGATAATTTGCCACCGGCAGACCGAACCTGCGACCTTCGAATAACGCGTCCGATGCTCTACCACTGAGCTACGGTGGCGGTCATCCCTCCGTCCACTTTATAGGGTATATATTTATAGGTTCTGTTAGTTCTCATTAATATTGTGTCTAACAAAGCAAACGAGCCCTTAAATTTCCACTTCTTTCCATAGTACTAAAAGTCGGTTAAGGCCATGGTGGTTAAGACTAAATAACCTGACTTCAACGTGTGTTGATTGTGTCTAAGTTTTAATAGAGAAAAATGAGTCCATAATAAGTTCCCGCTTTTTCGTTCAGTAGGCTGAATGTTTCGGAGAAGAGGGAAGGAGCTCACCCCAACGTGCATTACCAATCCTTTTCCTGAAACTTCTGTTCAGTCGGCTTCGCTCTGTCACAGGGCAGACAATGAGGAAGCCCCTTTGCTCGGGCTGGCTCCCCACGCAGCTTTAAGTACGTTGCATGGAACTTCACAGGCGATGCATGGCTGCACTGAGAGGGCCGTTGAAGAACAGACAGAGCCAATAGGCACCCGGCAATGCAGTTTACGAGGTGCAACGGTAGCGCCAGAACACACAGCCTAGCGAGTAGACGCAGCAAAATCGGACCCGCCAGGGCACAGCTGCACATTTTTTTCAGGTGGGGATAGGGTGGTCACGGGTGATTATGGACGCACCCAGGAAGCGTTTGTTGAAAAGGCACCCAAAAGGGAGACACTTGAGCGCGTCGGTGTGGTCAGCGAGCGTTTCATTTTCTTGATATCCCTGGCGGTCGGTACCGTCAATGCTGAGGCAGCAGACAAGAGCTCCATCGCGCCAAAACTTTGGTAATTACGACGGTGTTCTTTCAGTACATGTGTCGTTTGGACGGTCTTCTTCACAGCGGAACCGTTCGGAAGCAAGATTTGCGAGTGCAGAACACGTGGACATCGTTTCAGTTTATTCCTTCATTTACAGCGACCTTTGGATTGGGTTATTCTTCCAGTGAACTGTTACCGTCCGGCGAAAGTGTGGATGTGTGTGTGTGGTGGTGGTTAGAAAGAAGACGAAAAAGGCCCCTAATTTCTGCAGCCCTATTGGGAGCACGGCGCAGTGCCTATGTGGGTGTGTGTGTGTGTGTGGGGGGGGGGGGGGGGGGGGCATTTATACTTTTTGCTGCTTTCTTTGACGCTTCCTAGAAAGCTCGTAACCATTTCCTTCCCCCGCACCCTTCATTCTTTTTTTGAGTGTGTAGTCGTCTGAGAGGCCATTGCTGCTTCCCACACAAAAGGCCCGAAGGGCCATAGTAGAGTGCGAAGCTGTGTACCGTATCTCCCTCTATATGAGCCACCGGTGTCTACGTGAGTGGCTTCTCTCCGCCACTCTCGTGTGCAGGAAAATCATAGCGAAGCCAGCCGCGTGCAGTTTCTGTGTCACGGTTAAAAAGAAAAAGAAAGTCCTTGGTTCCGTTACGCCACGTTTTCCGCATCCTTGTCACCCAGTATGGAATTCTGAGGAAATGATTTATTTGCATTAATTGCGACGGTGATTATGGCCATTAATAGTCACTGGTCTTTAATGGTACAAGACTGGATTGCAAGAGAAAACAAGCGCGTGAGAGGAAGGCAGAAAGGAAGTTAGGTGGGCAGATGAAATTTGGAAGATCGCGGAGATTTTTTTTTTATTGACATGATGTTAAATGAGATGTTACACACAAATACGGCGCCGGCGGCTCCATTGCTCTTGAGCGGATGGAGCATGCAACACAAAAAATATCCAAATAGCAGTAGTACATGGAAAATACACGCGAGCACACATACGTAAACGCCCACACACTTATCAAACGCCATCGCAACGAAAAAGAAAACGTCCAAAAGGCAATTAATAATGTCTCTGGTCCTCACTGAATCGAATCCGCATGGGGATAACGTGATCCAGCAAACACAGGACCAGGCTGATTGGTGAATCATGGGATAGGCCATCGCTCTGCTATGGGCGCAGTCAGTCTGACGATGATTATACGGCAATTATAATGACATTTGTTCGTAATGCAATTTTTATGTTATGTGGGAAGGCTTTAACGACACTTAACGAAAACAATTTCAATCGATTGCGTTCGCGGCATTCTATTCCGAGTCAAATATATAGTCTCGACACCAGGAACTGGTTGCAGTGGCGGAACTTTTCTAATCTACTCAATTAAGAATTATTTGTCTAATCACCAAAAGACGTGCGTCTTTTCCTCGCATTCCGTGGTGTCGTCAGCCATGTTTTTTTTCGCATTCCTCATCACTTGCCCTGGTTCATGCTGTGCCGTTGTCATAAATTATGTAAAACTGAAAAGTATATAACCAAACTTAGTATTCGAAATATTTATTTGAAGAATATACGCGTATTGACTCCAATATTTGTTAGCTTCCCCCGTACCTTTTGAGGTCATGCCACCAGACTATGGTCGCACTTATCCCTATAAAATGACATTTGTTTTCTACGTGTGACATCACTAAGGAAAACTATCATAAAAGCTCGATTGATCTTATTCTGGGGAAAATATTACACTGCCATCTCATTGGAGCATAAAATTGACTTCCCGAATGTAGAAGAAAGCATGGGCGTCGGCAGGGGGGGTGCAAAAGGGGCACTTGCCCCCCTCAAGCCACACCAGCGCTTGTCACCCCACCCCCCCTCCCCGCACCGGCGCTTCCCCTCCTTCAGACACACGGGTTTGCACCCCCCCCCCAAAAAAAAAAAAAATTCTGCCCAGACGCCCATGGAAGCGCGTGAAATATAGTGGACAGCTTTTTTTTCGGTCCATGTTATTGAGCGCTGTAAAAGTGAACCTGAAATACTAACATGGCCAAGCATACGCGCTCTCAAGTTTCAGCTACTTTATTTTACGCCGCAGTGCGCCTTTTCAATTGATAGTCGACGTTGGTGTTGTTCTCCTTCCTTGCGAACCTGTTTGCGGACTGTGAATGCGTGCGCATATCTGTGCATCCAATATATACACATGGCATCGCTGCAAATAATAAGCTAATTGATATAGCCATGAATCGGTAGATCGACTGGCTACCATGCGGACCAGATGCTTCCGTTGTGCAGCGCAGTCGTCAATGCGTGTGCGGTCTTTGCTCCAGCTGCGCATGTTTTTCTTACGGCAGCTTTGGGGCTACTTGCGGGTGGTCCAAACAGGAAGGAATACAAAAGGGAGAAGGCAGGGAGGTTAACCAGATAGCAGTCCGGTTGGCTACCCTACACTGGGGGAAAAGGGAAAGGGGGAGTAGAAAGATGAGAGAGACAGAGAGAAAGAAGCACAGGAAGAAAAAAAAAAGAGAAAATGATCAACAAATACGCTGACACTTCTGTGGCGTGGGCACTGCACAATAGTCACAGACGTTCACAAAGGCCCGTGGTCCTTAAGAAACTCAACAGCGCTTTAACTGCCTTGTTGGCCGATGAATGATGGGGACGGTGCTCCAGCAGCATCTGCACGGAGAGCGGCCGATCGTCCAGTCGTCGCATCACATCACAGAGCGTTCGTCTTTCAGAGGCAAATCGGGGGCAGCGGCATAATAGATGATCAATGTCTTCCTTGGTGCCGCAGACCTCGCATGTCGAACTGTCGGTCACTCCAATTAATGCCGTGTATGCTTTCGTATAGGCCACCCCCAACCAAAGCCGACAAAGAAGTGAGGCTTCACGCCGACGAAGCCCGGCTGGAGGTCGGAGTTCCAGCGTTGGATTGATTTGGTGTAGCCGAGTGTGTCTTATGCTTGGCGTGTTCCACTCCGCCAAGCATAGTGTACGAGCCAGGCGACGAAGCTGCTTAGCAGCGTCTGTCCTAGAAAGAGGAATTGGAACGGTAGTCTCTTGCTCATGCGATGTACGAGCCGCGTTGTCTGCAGAAACATTGCCACTGATCCCGCAATGACCAGGTAGCCACTGAAAGTCAATCTCATGGCCTTTTTCTTTGACGCGGTGATGTATCCTGAGAATTTCGTATGTAAGCTGTTCGTGGCATCCGCGTCGGAGAGCTGACCGCACACACTGTAACGCCGGTTTTGAATCGCAGAAAACAGCCCATTTGCACGGTCTCTCAGAATCGATGTACTCTAGGGCACAACGCAGAGCCGCAAGTTCTGCCGCCGTAGATGTTGTTACGTGAGATAGTTTGAGCCGTAGTGTTACTTCTCGTGCTGGTATCACCACCGCACCACCAGAACTGGACACAGTGGTCGACCCGTCGGTGTAGATGTGCACGTGGTTGTTGTAGGCTTCGTGCAAGAAAAATAGGCTCAGTTGCTTTAGTGCTGGGGCAGGTAACGCTGATTTCTTCTGCAGTCCTGGAATTTCGAGACGTACTTGTGGAAGGTACAAGCACCACGGAGGAAAGTCCGGCTTCTCCGCAGGCGCATACCCTGTTGTAAACGATGCGCGATGGGCATAGACAGTTTTACTAAATGGCGTACGGGGCCTTTCAGCCGCGAGGCTTGCCAGGTGGTGGGAGGGGTTCCTGGCATATTGCCTGAGGTAGGTACGCATGGTCTCAACGGTAATGTGCGTCGTGATTGAATAATCCTGAGCAATTGCGATGGTTTCAGCGGTTGATGCACAGCGTGGTAAACCAAGGCATATCCTAAGAGCCTGGGCTTGGATGCTTTGGATCGTGCAGGTTCGTTTTGCAAGTATTGGATATTGCAGGAAGGCTGTATCGCAGGAACCCGATAAACAATACCCGGTACAGCTGTAACATAGAGTGTATAGACACTCCCCCAAGTTTTTCCTGCAAGGAACTTGAACAAGTGACAGGTAGATGTCAGCCGCTTTCTCACGTAGTTGACGTGTGGGGTCCAAGACAGGTCTCTGTCGATTATAACACCCAAAAATCTGTGACTCCTGCTGTACGACACACATTGCCCGTTAATTGATACGCCATACACGGACATTGGCTTTCTGGTGAATGCCACGACTGCAGACTTTTCACTTGCGATCTCGAGTCCTTGATTACGCAGGTAGCGCGATGTCTCTGTGACTGCCTTCTGAAGTCGAGCGCGAAGTTGAAGCCGCGTCACAGCTGACGTCCATATACAGATGTCGTCAGCATAAATGGAGAGTCGTACGCTACTAGGCTGGTTGTCGACTAGTCTAATGAGGGTCAGATTGAACAAGGTCGGGCTTAGCACTCCACCTTGAGGGACTCCTCGGCTGCCGTAATGATCGGGTGTCGGGCCATTCTCTGTCTGCACGTGAAACGATCTCGTCTGCAAGTAGCTATGAACCCACTTATAGATCTTGCCACCGAGTCCTACAGCTTCTAATGCGTCGAGGATGGCTTCGTGCGTGACATTATCGTAGGCCCCTTTGACGTCTAGAAACAGAGCAGCAGATAATCGTTTGCTGGCCTTCTGGTGTTGGACGTATGTCACCAAGTCAACTACATTGTCTATTGACGAGCGGCCACGTCTGAACCCGGCCATAGCATCTGGATAGATTTCATAGTGCTCTAAGTACCATTCCAGACGCGTTAAGATCATTCGTTCCATCACTTTTCCCACACAGCTAGCGAGCGCAATTGGTCGGTAGGAGGAAATGACCAACGGTGACTTGCCAGCTTTGAGGAGTGGAATCAGGCGACTTGATTTCCATTCTTGTGGAACCATACCGGTCTGCCAGGAGTCATTGTATAACAGCAGTAGTGCCTTCCGAGCTTGATCTCCCAGGTGACAGAGAGCACGATAGGTAATGCCGTCAGGTCCCGGCGCTGAAGAACGTCTACACAAAGCTAGCGCAGCGTTCAGTTCGTCTATAGAAAATGGACACTCCATGCGGGGATCACGTGAAGCTAGTGGGCAGTCGGGCGTTCCCATCCCCGTTCCTGCGGAATTTGGTTCGCCGGCAATCCTTCTACAGAAAGATTCTGCGACGTCGATCTCCGAACATTGTAGATGAAGTGCCAGAGATTTAAACGGGTAGCGCTGTCCAAAGGTTGTACGCAGACCACGTACAGTCCTCCATATGAGCGACAAAGGCTTACGTGGATCGAGGGACTCACAAAAGGATACCCATCGGCGCGAAGCAAGCTTGTTCATGTGACGCTGTATTTTCTTCTGTGTGCGTCTGGCCAATCTCAAATCATAAATTGACTTTGTGCGTCTATATCTTCGTTCCGCACGGCGACGAATCGCACGAAGTTTCTCGAGCTCAATGTCAAAGTCGGTGCGTGCGGAACTCATCGAAAATGAGCGCGTGGTAGCCTTTAGGGCGCTCTTCATTGCGTCCACTAGGTTGAATGGTGAACCATCACAACAGTCCTCCATGATTGACTTGTATTTTCGCCAGTCGGTGCACTGGATGGCTCTGGAGGACTTGGAGCTAGTCAAACCTTCAATCTTCAGGTAAGTTGGAATGTGGTCGCTACCACGCGTTTCCAAATCGGAAAACCAGTGCACTCTTCTGGCGAACGAACGTGAGACAAAGGTAAGGTCCAGGCAACTACTGTACACTGGTCCACGCAGATAAGTAGGACTTCCATCATTAGAGAGGCAAAGTTCGTATTCAGAGGCAAGTGACACCAACTGTCTACCTGTAGTGTTGACCCTGGAGCTTCCCCCATAAGTAATGGTGGGCATTGAAGTCGCCAGTTATCACCCACGGCTGGGGAGTCGATCTCAAAATTCCGCCTAAGCGCTCGTAATTTAAACGAGTTGATGGAGATAAGTAGGCTCCGAGAATTGTGAATGTGATCTTGTTCTTCTTCACTGTCAGACAAACGTATTGATTTTCTTCGTCCGGTGGTACTGGGTGATGAACGTAAGTCAAGTCGCGGCGTATAAACACAAGAACCTTGCTGCATTCTCCGTGAGTAGAGGACATGAAGCATTCATATCCGGACAGTCTTAAGGGAGCTGACAGGTTGGGCTCGCATATCACAATGATGAGGAACTGGTTGGTGAAAACATACTGTCTGAAGTCGGACATGCGAGCCTTAAGTCCTCTTGCGTTCCACTGAAAGACAGTTGAATTCTTGACCTCCTCTTGAAACGGTCGCATCTCGCGGGCCATGGTTTTACCCTAGAGCTGCAAGCACCGGAGTCAAAGTATCCAGCACCTGCAGCGCGCTCTGCGCAGACGGGGTCTTCATGTTGCTTAAGAGAATGCGCATTGCGCTCATAAGCGATTGCAATATGACTATCACTTGGCGATCTTCAGTCGTATTTGAATCAGCGGCTCGTGAGGACGTAGAGGTCGGCGGGAATCGATGATGCTCTGAAGCAGATTGCGCTTGTGGAAGCGAGGGCCACTCTTCACGAGGTGCCCCTGCCTTTGCTTTTGTTGTTTCCGTCTTCGCAAAACGTGGCAGTTGGTGGTCAGTTCCTTTGACGGAAGAGTGCGTGTCTCTGTGGGCAGATGCGACGTGTCGTGATGATCTTCGGTGACGATGCCGTCGTCGCCTGACAGTAGCAGCCGCCTCTCTGTGTGTTGAATTGTCGCGCACCATACGTTTGAGTACCGCGCGCTCGTTCCGCAAGCGCGGGCAATCCTTAGATGATGCTTCATGTGCACCATGGCAGTTGGGGCACTTTAACACAGTCGCGTGGCAGGCGTCTTCTGTATGAGGTTCAGCACACCGCGGGCACACCACAGTACTGGTACAGACACCTTTTACGTGTCCTATCTTGAAGCATTTGTGGCACTGAAGGGGCTTCGGTATGTATGGACGGACTTGGTGGCGAACATGGCCAACTTTGACATGTGTCGGAAGGCTGTCTCCCTCAAACACAAGCTTCAGGCAACTTGAATGACCAAGCCTTGCGATGTGCGTGATGAGGGCGCCTTCTGTACATGGCTTTATTAAAATCGGAAAGTCGGCAGATGGGATGGAGACGTCGACATCATAAATGACGCCAACACTGCCGTTACCGCCTGTCGGAATCACTGATCTCACTTTGACATTGTCGATTTCTGTCACGTTCCGTAGGCTTTGCAATGCACTCCAAACATCTTTTCGTTCAGTCTATGGTCTAAGCGGTTTCCCCCCATTCCCCGGGTCGGGTCATTTTGTGAGTCTAAACCCTTTTTACACGGTCTGTCTCCACTTTCCCTTTGTGCTCACCCTGCCTCCCCTTGTGTTGCCACCCTTTTCTGTCTTTCCTTCTCTCTTTCTCCTTTTCATCCCCTTTCCCCGTGTGAGTACAGGTTGAGGTGTCCTCTTCGAGAGACAGTTATCGTGCACACCGAACCCCCCCTTCCTATTTCTCAACAGAATCACCTATATATATAATGCCACCCACAGGCTTGACCTTGGCCTCTCCAGCTACATAACGAGTAAGGAACCACAACAACAAAAAAAGCACCTCTCGCCCTCTACCATCCTTATCTCTCTCGCGGCCTGTCACCGAATCTGTGTTCCACGTACTCTTCTTTTCGACAACACAAAACATACACAAAAGCTGACAGCAGAAGGACCACATGCAGGTGAAGGGGGCTCGCCTCTGACTAACACAGACCACGTGGGTTTTGCGAGACCAGGTGACGGTCATCGGGCGTGGGTTCGATGTCAGTTGGCTGCCGTTGAAACGGTGAAGAAGCCCACGTAAAGCCCCGAAACGTTCCGCGTTCTTCGCTGGCTTTGTTCCGGGTTTTACGTGGTGCATGACCTAACCGCTAGACGGTATGTTTGTTTTGACTCGTGTGTTGGCGTACCTAAACGGAAGTGTTGTGATGGTGCTACGCGGAAACTCCTGCCGCCTGACAAAACCTTGTGGACGTACCGGATGTTACTGAAGCCGAGGCTGCAGCAAACGGTTGAGGTAAGCCACGGAGAATGAGTGCACACGCGAACGGGGGTAGCATCAAGCCTTTCGTTGAGCGTAGCGTGCTCTCGCCTGGACCAGATACGTCCGTAGTCTGTCTTCACGAAGCATCAATTATGAATTCATGGCTTTGTGTGTATGTTGCAGGTTGCGTCCTCTAAGCGAACACGTGGTCTTTGCGACTGCTGCAACTGCCGAGACATCACTGGCGTTTTACGCATGTTTCGAGAGAGGGGGGGGGTATAGCCTGCCTATTTGAGTTTCGCAGCTACAAAAATGTGCATACGGTATTATTGGGCTGTAGCGCGATGGTTGTTACATTTGCAACAGCACCGGGCTCGTCGCCTTTACTTCGGTTTGCCTGAAACGCTGTTAGATCACTGTCTGACACGGTGTTACTGTACGGAACAGGACCAGCGTACTGGCACAATAACTTCACAATTATTTTAGGCCACATAGTATTCGGAGTTTGCGATTAAGCGTACAGCGTGCCGACAAAATCGGCTACTAAATAAGTTGGTTCCTTAGTCTCCACTTATAACGACACTTACCTGGATATGTGACAACGTCGCGGCAAAATTAGGCTTTTCTCTTTTCCCAACTTTGCGTGCTCCGACAGACAAAAATTGCTCACAGGTTATAGAGAGGGATAGAAGAGAAGCGATAGCTGTTACTTCAACAACGACCACAAATTAGAGAGCGAAAAAAATTTAGAAAAGGATAAACCATATAGCAAGGTTAAAAACAGTATCTGCCATGTTTATACATAACTTGCATTGAGGTCACTGTGGTCGCCAACTTCAGGTACCTGCTGGTTGAGATGCTGCGTAAACACCTGCTCGAACGCACGGAGCAGAAAACGGTGCTCCCTCCAATCCTTTGTGTTCCCCTTGACGCGGCTGGCGAACAGAAGAAAGCGGGGAGCGAACGACCCCCCTGTCCACCCCTGCACTGACATTCTCTAATGCGATAAAGAGTCACGGTGGCTGCCGTCTTCAGGTTACCAGCGCAGAGAACTTGTCTGTGACGGCACGTGCGAGTTATGTATAGTATTAACGATAGCGACTATTACCGCCGTTGGCCCGTGACATCCTCCTGTGGTCTGCGTCATAAGCGTATGCCAGCCAGCTTATCAGATACGCTGTTGTACTCCTGAGTCATTGGAGATCGCGTGAAACTCCGAGAATGATACGCTCTTTTACAGTGCACGCCAGCTGGCTGATAGAAGCCGTCATACCGCAGGTCTGTTGAAGATGGAGTGAAATTCTAACAATTTCACGCTTTTTCCACTGTGCATTCCAGTCAGCTGATATGCCGAGTCATTATGTCCACGGGCTATTTAACGTGGTGTGAAATTCGAGAAATTCCATGCTGTTTCCCTCACGCGCATGAGTGTTCAGTTTTGAGGTGGACGCTTCTAAAAAAGAGAAAGAAATCCGCTTGTAGAAGCCTTGGCTTCAGCGACACCCCAAGCTTACGAATTTTTCATCTCGGAGAGATAATATTGTGAGGTTAACCCACCCGTATTTCTAATAGAGAGGAAGGTACCCTGACCTGACGCTCGCTGGTGTGAATTTTTTTTTTCAGAAATAAACTGTAGAGTGGCGTAGGGGGCTGGTAAAAAAGGCAAAGAAAGCTTGTCAAGTCTCCTGCCCCCCTGTAAATGCAAGGACCCCACCAAAATGAGACAACGCTCAGTGTTATAACTGACACAATCTTAACAATGCAATCAGTGTAGACAGAACAAAAGAAAATTTTATGTTTGCGTAGACAGTAAGGGTAGCTGTCTTTTACAAATTCAATATGAGCCAACCGCCCCCGATCAGAGGAGCTACAAAAGAATGGAGAAGTTCAGTAACCGCATTAACGCGAGCGCACAAGTTAAATGTAGCTGCAGTCGTTACCTGAGAGGATCGCTGGCAGAACCTGGCGTGTTACACGTGGCAATGCCTTCGTAAGAGTATACTTGTATCATAGTCCCTAAGGACTATGCTTTTATTGAGCCCATTGGACGCGCATTAAGTGCTTAGAGCAGGCCCGTAGCAAGGGAGAGGGGGGTGCCCTAGAGGCTCGACTCCCCCCTCCCCCCCGAAATTCGGTTGGAGGGAGATGTTTTACCGCGAAAAAAATAATGAAATAGGTGTTTTTCGAAGGCCTTCAACAAATGCATCCCCCCCCCCCCCCCTCTTCCGAAAAAATTCCTGGCTACGGGCCTGGCTTAGAGGGTTCGATTTAATCCTCTCAATGCCTGCAAATTTTTTCTTCCGGCTTGAACAGGAATGGTTAAGTGCATATGATTGTGTACGTCACTTAAAGACATTGGATTCATAATTACGTTCCTTGTCCGCAATAGGCCACCGCGATGGTAATGGGTTACGGTGCTCGGCCGTTCTCCCGAAAGTCTCTGGTTCGATCCTGGCCACGGCGGTCGCTCTTTGATGTAGGTGAAGTACTACAGACACACCCTAATGTATATCCGGCTTTGGAGCTACTTGATAAGTTTTTTTTTTCAGCTAGGATGACTGGTGTTCGGCATAAGTGGGAAGGCTAGCGTGAGTATGGTATGAATAACTTTATTGTCGTCCTGAGGATCAGTCCGGGACTGATGCTGGCTGCTCCCACGTCGGGACAGAGAGGCCAAGCCCCTCTGCCGCCACACGGGCCCTCTGGACAGCCCTGAGTTGGTCCGTCAGCACGTCACTGTGCAGCATCCGCTGCCACCACTGTTCACTTTGCGAAGCATCACCGGCCAACGCCGAGCAGCGCCAGAGCATATGGTCTAAATCAAGCAGACCCCCACACTTACTACAATAGACCGAAATCCCACAGTCCGGATTAATCTTATTCATGACGACCGGGTTTGGGTACGTCCGCGTCTGCAGAAGCCGTAGTGTAACCGCCTGTGGCCTGTTTAATCTAGAATGTGGCAAGGTGAATGCCCTGCGCCCTAGATAATAGTGCTTGGTGATCTCGTTGTAAGAGAACAGCGGGTCCCTAAACTCAGGAGCGGGAGAGCTAGCGTGAGTGATGATTCACATAAAAGCTGAGAGACTGTTAGCTGCTGCGCTACAGCCCACGTGACTGAATCGGCCGTGTCTCATTGGTATCCGTCCCCTGCGTGACTCACACCCTTCACTACAGCAACGGCAGAGAAAAATAGGCTCGCCTGCTCAGGCATGGCACCTGTTTGTCTGTACTGCGGCCGGGAACCTTGACGCCTGTATGTCAGGTGGCATAGCAGGAGTGGCCAACAGTGCAGCATGTACTTTTGCGGCTTTGATGACACAATCAGACGCCTTTTGTGCCACAGCCCATCTTTCGCTTTACGCATTCTTGCAACTGTACGGCCACCAAAGTGCCGTTAAACTTGTTTAAGACGACGGCACTTCAAGAAAGCTTGTAAACTGTTGGCGTATGTTTGTATTAACTGCCTTTATATTTTTGATGCCTTTATCGGAATCAGACAAGTCGCACCACCAACTTTTTTGGCATTTATATACTTTGTGAAGAGTACTGCACTAGACAGCAGAGTTAAAAAAAATGCCCCCCACCTCCCCGAAGGGAATCGTGAGGAAATGCGAATGCATTTCTTGCGCCGACACCGACTTCTGCCATGGCCTTGAGAGGCGCCCAGCCAGCGAACGGTCGAGAGTGAGGCGCGAGCGGACGGGAGAGTGGGGCGCAGGGAGGAGAGAGAGCGAACGGCGAGAGAAGGAGCGGCGAAGCACTGCACCTACCCTCTCCTACACTCTCTCGCACCACATGCTCCGGTTGCTAGGGGCGAGGATAAGCGCGCGCGCCCGCAGCTGTTGCTATGGGAGAGGGAGTGAGAGCGGAGAGATAACACCTGCCGGCGCGCGGACAACGCCGGATGCCTGACATAGCCCGACTAAGAAATGCATTCGCATTTAAAAAAAAGTGTTGCGTGACTATGGTACATACGCATCACCTATTCCTCTCCCCGTCATTATCTGCATCCCTCTTTATTTCCTTTTCGCTTGTGCAGAGTGGCTGACCATGAGCACACAAGCTCAGGCCGACCTGTGTGACTTCTTACAATAAATTCTTTCTTTCTTACCGTACCTCCCCCCCCCCCACCTTTTTTTTTGCTGTGGGTTCTGTCGATTCTTTCACGGTTTCCCTCCCCCAGCGTGGTAGGCATAGGCGTGCGCACGGGGGGGGGGGGCGGTGGGGCGAGAGGGAGGGGGGGGCGCAGTCAGCCCCATATATTGACATGATAGGGAGGAGGGGGCGCTGCGACGAACCTTCACCCCCCCCCCCCCCTGAAGGGGAACCCTGCGCACGTCTATGGTGGTAGGGTAGTCAAATGGACACGTCCATGGGTTAACCTCCATGTCTTTTCCCTTTAATAAGAGAGCATAGCTGGTTGTGTATTCATATTAAAAAGACTGGGTGTGCAAACACGGACACAACACAGTCAAGACACTACATCTTCATTTTCGTTTCTCTCTTCCAGCAAACCACACCCTGTTACGTTGTGTTGTACTTTACATTCCATGTGCGTGGCTTTACACCTTGGAGAGGTTACAAGATAGACGCTGTCGCTTTCCTCCTCGCAGATCCTGTGAAGCTAAGAGCCGTGGTGCGCCCTCTAGGGGGCGCCCCCCGCAAACCCTAGGACGAACTCCTGAGGTCCATGAAGGGCTGGATTCCCTGGTGGGCCCTCTTGCTGGCCCTGCTGCTCCCCGGACCATGTTTCAGGACAGCCGGTGGGGAAACCTGCAGACGCACGAATGTCTGTGTACAAGATTAGATCTTGTCCAGCTAGTTAATGAAAAATAGTCGTACCCTGTTTCATACATAACGCCGCACATTGTGCAAGTCGCGCAAGAATTTCGGTGATAAAAATGTGTACAATTCCGCGCGTTTCATGGCCAGCTCTTGTGGTTGCGTGTTTTCGCGCGAGCCCGCGCATGAGGCGTCACGACGGACTGCATATGAAAGACCCAAAAGAAAAGCAACCAATCGCGAGTCGATCTAAACCAACCTTTCAACAGACGTTTATCTCACATTGTTCATCCTGAAGCGGCGAAACGTTCCAAGATATTTGCTGAACCCGAATGAAAAGCTATTTCAAGTAACAGCTGCTAAAAATAGCTCTTCCTCTGTGCGAACGCATCTATTAGAAGTCACGTTAGCCTCCTCAACGTTGTATATATAACTGAATTAAAATGAGGCATACTAGCTAGGACGCACTCGGATGAAGCCAAAGCGTGTTCCATTGCCAGATGCCTGATTAGGCCGTGGAAGTATGCCTATATATATCACAAGACAAAAGAAGGAGAGAGACACAAAACGAAATCCATCAATTGAACACGCAAGGAAAATGGGTGTTTTTCAGTTTCGTGTGAGGGGTTCTAAGAATTGGTGAAAAACATCGCACAACTGGGAGTGTCGCTGAAGTGAACGTTCCGATTAGATGACGTTGTCATCGCTGGGGCAGCAGCTGCAACCCTGGCAAAGTTGGGTCTTGTCATCGAAACGTTGGCTCTAGTAAAATTTAGGCAATTTTTCACCACGTGAAGCCCCTATGTTCCCGCTGAACTTAATCTTGTTTTAAGATCGAACGAGGAACTTTCTGTTCTGTACAAGGCAAAGGACATCTTACTGCATGAATAGGTTTTTCTTTATGTGGAATTAAGGCTACTATAATTTTCCTCTGTACCATTCCCCCCGTCTGTGAACGTCGTAATTTTGTCCGCCGCGGTGGTGTAGCGGTTACGGTGCTTGGCTGCTGACCCGGAAGGTCGTGGGTTCGACCCCGACCGCGGCGGTGGCATTTCGGCTGAGGCAAAACACTAGAGGCCCGTGTACTGTGCGATGTGAGTGCACGTTAACCAACACCAGATGGTCGAAATTTCCGGAGCCCTCCACTACGGCGTCCCTCATAATCATATCGTGGTTTTAGGACATGAAACCCCGACAAATTATTATTATATAGTGTATGTCATAATTTGCGCCTTTCTTGTTGTTGCTATAAAAGCATTATTACTCAAAAAATGCCCAGTCACATTGTTAAAGTGAGCGGACTGCTCCATGTCTATCACTTGCGAACATTTAGGCCCGTATTCATAAACGCTCCTCCATTCGAAACTCGACCTCAAGGGATCCTTGAGACTTCTCGCGTTGCAGAAATCGCAACGCGAAACAGTCTTCAAAGGATCCCTTTAAGGTCGAATTTCGAGTCGAGGACTCGAAACTCGACCTCAATTCGAAACAGCCCTCAAGGGATCCTTGAGGACTGTTTCGCGTTGCGATTTCTGCAACGCGAGAAGTCTCAAGGCTCCCTTGAGGTCGAGTTTCGAGTCGAGGAGCGTTTGTGAATACGGGGGTTAGCCTCTGACGTCTGCACTACAGAATCTACACCTCTAGTCCTTCTCGTCTCTGTCATCGACACACGCAGAGAGTCTGGCCCTCTTCGAGAAATGCATGCCGGACCTGGGCTGCTTCCGGAACGGGGGCCACTGGTTCCACCTGCTGTACCGGCCGGTGTCCCTGCTGCCCGACGACCGGCACCTAGTCAACACCACGTTCCTGCTATTCACTCGCAGCAACCCCGTGGTGCAGGAGTACCTGCAGTCGGACGTCGATCACCTGAAGCACCACACCGTGTTCCAGCCAAAGAATCCTACCAAGATCATCGTGCACGGCTTTATGGACAACATCCTCGTCGGAAACTGGCTTTTCGTGAGTGCGTTATTGGCGCGCGCTGTAGATATTTGGGGACGTTTCTGTACTCCAAGCACAGGCGCGCGCACGGGAGAGGGGGGGGGGGGAGGACGGGCAGGGGGGGGGGGGGGCGCCTCTCTAGTCACGTAAGAGGGGGGGCGCCGTTTTTCGCCTTTTTTGAGCGATTGGGCGTGGGGTGAGAACGTTTGTTGTGATGTCACCATGCGGTGCCATCATAACGTCACATCGCACAAATTGGCAACGTCATCATGTGCTCATCACAGGACATCCTCGCATGGTGGAAATCCTGGAAAGGAAGGAGAAATAGAGAGAGAGAGAGGAAAGGCAGGGATGTTAACCAGTTTGGCATAACCGGTATGCTACCCTGAACCTGGAAATTGTACACCACATAAGGTGCAGAAAGGCTTCTTCTGGGGGGAGGGTAGGGGGGCAATGCAATAGACTCGGAACATCAAGGTCATTTAATGCTCCTCTCCTCCAGCGGGTCGTTACGTTTTGGTAAAAGCCTGGTCCAGAATTTCAATAACTTGATTCGTTACCGAATGTCCAGCAGGCTTTCGCCTTCCAGTTTTTAGAGCGTGTCATGCTGTAGAAGTTTTTTTTTCTTTTTTGCCCGGACCAGTTCTGGAATTTGCAATGTCACCGTTTCTTTTTATTCTCTGCATCTATTTCTTGCAGGAGATGAAGGACCGCTTCCTAGACACCATGGACTGCAACGTGATAGTGGTTGACTGGCGCGGAGGCAACGTGCTGCCTTACAGTCAAGCCACAGCAAACGGCAGGGTCGTCGGGGCAGAGATTGCCTTTCTAGTCAAGACGATGGAGGTGCTTCGCCTTTTTCTGTGAACATCGTTTCATTCCCGTCATTTTCCGCGATGTTGCGCGCTATAGCATTACTGAGAAAGTGGGCAGATCCAGCAGGCTGTCAGAATATTAATGACGTGAAGCCTGTTTGAGCTGGCGTGGACAAAGAACTGAGAAAATGGACGTTGCTGTTGCATACCTATAGTTTTCTTAGGGGCGATATGCACTCTTAATGTAGGGATGTAATTTGCATTTAGGGAAGTTGAAATTAGCGTAGTGAATCATTCTGATCGCATAGCCAAGGCTGAATAATGTATGCGGTACCACAGAGGAGCAGCTTCGAGGATTAGCGTCTCTGGTGACATCTCACGCTGTGGCTCTGAACGAAGGGTTCCACTCGACGGCTCGCCACTCAAACGGAGGAGAAAAAAACGTCTTGGAAAGTAAAACAGGAATAATGAAAGTCCATTTGTACATTTCTTTTATGAAATGAGTAAGGTTTTGGAGCCCAAAACATTTCTAGTGTTACGCCTGCTCACATTGTGGCATCTTCTATTGTACCGGTATGGTACTGCGTCAACTTTAGAACAGAGCTACATTACCAAAACCCCCTTATGTTGCGAAGTGTGACTACTGATCAAGCTCAAGGCATACAGAATTTTCATTGCATCCCTATAGGTAGTAAGCCACACTTCCTTTGAACAATGCCCAGCGAGGTAGGTAAAAGCATGTTGAACCGGCACGGCCGGCCAGTAGATGACAACGATCTCCGTTTCGCAGAGGGTGTTGGGAGCGAGCCAGTCAACCTTCCATTGCATCGGACACAGCTTGGGAGCCCAGATCTGCGGCTACGCTGGCTCAAGACTCGGCAACCTTGGTCGGATCTCAGGTACGGCCTGTGGCGATGACCCCTTCGTGAGACTGGAACTAGAAGTAGATTTGGTCAATCGATGAATCAATGAACAAAATTTTTGTCATTCGAGAGTGTTTCGTCTTCCTTCAAAGTTGCACATTGGGCACGTTTGTATGGGACATACTATGTGTCGGGTTATTTTGTAGCGTTACTAAAACATGACATAAGACGTCACACGGAACACATGCACGCTTGGTGACACTGACTCTCAACAACAAATTTAACAAAAAAGTAGATCAAAACTTGCAATTACCATTCTGTCGGCCATAATGCAACACATGCGTTAAGAATCCCGATAACGCCATTGATGACATGTATGATATCGCTATCGTTCATCGCAATAGCCTTTCAAAGAAGGTACATCTGTCGGGGCTTGTGTACGCTATTATCCCGCAATTTAAATTCGTTGCTGGAAGCTGAGGGTAACGCAGAAAGTTAGGTGGGCAGATGAGGTTAAGTTTGCGGGGATAGCGCGGCCGCACCAAAGCACGGGACCGGCTTGTTTGGCGAAACATGGGTAGAGGTTTTTACCCTGCGTTGGGTGTAGTCAGGCTGATGATGATGCTGAAGGTTAGTATGTAGTATTTGAGTGTACGCACGTGGCTATGTATGTATGTTTTGTGTCCTCTTACATGTCATGTGTCAATTGCATACCACCCCAATGCTACAGAACATCGGAAGTTGCTAAAGTGTCGCTGATGACGAGTTATGCGACAATTAAGTGCATACATCAGAACTGTGAACGTGCACTCTTACAGCATTAATAATGTGGCAAGTGCAACGCGCAGCGAGCTATTAACGCTCAGTGCTTCCTTCGAAGTATACACGGGGCCAGTGGGTGACAGTCGGAAACTTCCGGTTCCGTGCCCTCGCGAGATAGACGTTACGTATGACGTACGCGAATGTCCATTCGCGTTAGGCCTAACTGCGAGGACTGCATGGGCCGTCGCCAGGACTGGACCCTGCCGGTCCTTTATTCTACAGGATGCCCCCCCGACGTCCGGCTGGATCCGACCGACGCCAACTTTGTCGACGTCATCCACTCGGACGCCAGCAAGCCGTACTTTCTCATCGAAGGTCAGTGCTTCTTACGCGCGGTGCTTTATACCACCTTTGCCAGAAAAGTTCCAGGACAATGGTCGTAAAAAATAAACAATCGCACTTACCAAGTAAGCACCCTAGCTCCTATCGAAGTAGTCCCATTGCCTATCTATACGCAACTGCCAACGTTTCTGGAGGTATTGAAAGCAAGAAGAGAAATCTGTAACTGCGATTCTTGGATGCTCATTTTTCATAGCCCGTCGGATTTCGGTGATGTCTTGGAAAAAGATTTCCTTTTGTGCCCCTCCAAAACATGACATCTTGAAAACGGATCGGCTTGTCATACTTTCTTAATCATGTCCCACGTTTCACCAGAAGTTTTCCCGAGCTTAAAGCAAAACTGTTCCCTCTTTGCTCACAACTGGCATCCATTGTCACCTTAGCTAATGCGACAACCCGAACAATGTTACTAAGCACAGCCCTGCTCAGAAAAAAAAAAAGTCGTCAACCTCAGGCCTAGGCTCGGCCAAAAGAGCATCAGCATAAATTCAGTCGATATTGGGGCTGGTACATCTGTTAATTAAAGTGATTGTAAATGCGACACTTTGTTTAAAGAATGTAGTGTTGTGTACTAGAAAGCAGGCAAAAATACGCGAGTTATTCTTGAAGCCACCCTGATAGAGAGGGACGGTGATTTATGCGTGAGCTGCCCCTTGGTGGCGATAACTGCAAATCAATAGGACGCGGCAGGTTTTCATGCTCGTTGATTGGGTCTTTTTCGTGTACGGATCTACAACAAATACTGTTGTTTCTTCTAATAATCATTCAGTTGAAAGTTGGCGCTCGTCCCTTGGTGTCTTTCTTATCCGTGTCTGCTAGCGCTTTTGATACATTTAACCGAGTATCCAAAAAAGTCGCTTTGCTAATCTGTGTGGACATTATTGCGGATCCGTTCCCTGTTTTTCACGTATTCCGTGTCACCGACGCTGTAGGCTTTGGAGTGAACCAGATGGTGGGACATGTGGACTTCTACCCCAACAACGGCAACAACCAGCCCGGCTGCCAGAGGTACAACTTCAGGAAGTTTGTCGACGAAGGCGGTCTCATTGAAGGTGAGGAAACGGCCTCGAGAGCCCCAATACTGTGGCATGTAAGTCATGGCGTACAAGACATGCATACATGATTTTTATGCTACGACCAGTCATTTATGAATGAAAGAAGGGGAATTGAAGGGCTGGCTTTTTTTGTTAGACCCAACCTTAATGAGAACTAACGGAAACTTAACTGATGGAAAGTATAGGGGCGACGTTATTCGCAATAATTATGAGACAAATGTGAAGAAAGTAAAGTGGACTAAAAAAAAAATTAATGCCGCTTGCACTCCTGGTGCTCAGCTTTGAAGGAAGTGCGAAGCTGGTCAGCCTTCTTTGTTTCTCTTCGGCTTTGTCTTTCTTTCCTCCTCTCTTTCTCTCTTGTTCTCTTTTCCAGTTTTTTTTCAGCGTGTTTCCTCCTTTATTTCTATCATCATCAAAGCGTTCGAAAAGCACGAAAAGAGGACTTCTCTTTGGTGAGCGCGCGCTCAAATGGCTATGCTACATGTGATTTTGCCTGCGTTACGCCAAGCTACGACAGCATACGACGATGACAGCATACGACACCCTGAAGTGCTTAAAGACAAGTTAAAAGACAACCTGCCACCAGCAGAAACCGAACCTGCATCCAATGCTGTAACAACCGTGCTAAGGTGGCGGTCGTCCTCGCGTACACTTTATCGGGTATATCTTTGCGTTTAAACTAGGGACTGTTGGCCGCGGCGGTCACATTTCGATGGAGGCGAAATGGTAGAGGCCCGTGTACTGTGCGATGTCAGTGCACGTTAAAGAACACCAGATGGTCGATATTTCCGGAGCCCTCCACTACGGCGTCTCTCATAATCATATCGTGATTTTGGGACGTAAAACCCCAGATATTATTATTATAAACCAGGGACTGTTGGTCAGCGCTCCTTGTAGCCATGACGCCGAGGGTGAAACACTTTTTTTGGGGGGGGGGCCTGCTGGCGAATGTATGTTAGCTCTCATTAAGACCTGTCATTTGTGTTTGCCATAAACTCGAGTCCCGTTATACCAATTTTGGTATGTATTCAGATAACGAAACTGCCGCGAGAGCACAGTAGCAGGCGGCGTGCTAGATAGATGAAAAGATACATTCACTCAAAGTGGCTGAAGTTCCCTAGAAAATGCCTCGCATGCCAATATCCTTTTAGGGGCGAAACACCTTCAGACCCCACAATGTCCCTCCGTCCATTACCCGCCGTCCGGCGTCTACAGCAGATGTAGCGCAGGTGCATGTGAACAAACCGAAACATCTTTGAACAGCAAAAAAGGTTATCAAAAGGCTGTTAACCAGAACAAACAAAATAAAAGGCCACAACGCCGTAAAAACATCCGACATTCAACCACGCATCAATAGAAGCATATGACAGAACAAAAGGTTAACAAAAACAAAATAAAAGGCTGTTAACCAGAACAAAATACAAGGCCACGATTCATGATCCGATGCACACTGCTTCGCCCCGTCATCCGCATTCATTTCGCAGGTGTTCGTGAATTTTTTGTTTTTGTTGTCATGCAGGCGTGCGCCGTCTGAGTTCGTGCGACCACATCCGCTCGCTGGACTACTACATGGAGTCCATCACCCGCGACATGCGTTGCCTTCCCGTGGCCGTGTCGTGTCCCTCGTGGGAGGAGTTCGAGGCTGGCCGGTGCTCCCGCTGCGGCGGCAAGGACTCTCACTGCGCCGTCATGGGCTTCTACTCGGACCGCATGAAGACCAGCGCCGAAGGACAGCGCATGGGGCGCAAGCTGTACCTGAAGACCAACGATGGCCACCCGTTTTGCCGTGCGTACGCGATTTTACTGCGAAGCTCTTTAGGAGCGAAGCTCCTTAGGCCGGCACCCCGCCGTTGCCGTTGAAGCTCCCTGGCACGGTGCCAGCTGTGACGCGGGTGGATAAATGAGCGCTGGAACGCGGATGTCGTCTGCACGATTAGCAAAGCGCGAGAACACGAGCGCATGCGAAACGGAGGCAGATTAGTCTTCGCCTCCCTCTTTCTTCGACTCTGCCCTCTCCCCTCAAGCCGGCGAACGCGCGAAACCATCGCTTCACCCTGTCGTCCGCCCAGTGGTTGGTCCGTTGCCTGGACAATGAAACGCCGCGCGCGCCTAACGCCGCGTGCGTTCCATTTCTAAGGAGCTTCGCTCATCGGTTGTATTCGTACACGGAACAACTGATAGTTTTTTATCATACCTACAAGACGTTAAAGTTTTGCAGAGGGGACGGACGCTTACACATTTCACGATGTGCACTTTGCACAACATCATACAATTTACATAGAAAAAGTACTTAAAATGAAGAGTGCATGTCAAGGTGGCCGTGGTGATACCGTCTCACCGAAGTTTTTCCACCAACCTTGGAAATAACAGAACAATGCTTTTCAGTTTAGAAATCTCGTAACGCAATGTTACCGTGTTAAACTAGGAGATTTGCATACTCTAATCCCAAAAAGTTTTAGGGCATGTGTATTGTTTAGTACAGCAATAATATGAGGAGCCTGATTCAATTCATGGTTTTTTTTAGAAGTGTAAATAGCGAAACTACCGCACGAATATGAATGGAATAAACCTGTATTAGGTTATGTCACATAAGCATTAATTTAGGAGTGAGCCATGCGTGTGTATAAGATGATTTCTGATGGCTTATTTGAGCAGCTTTGCGGTTCCGGATTAGGATGTGCTATTTTTATTTTTGTCGGTAAAGCGAGTGGTGCTCTGTGCGCGCTGATTGAAACAATACTGCCTTGCAGTAGCGTAGCCAGAAATTTTTTCGGGGCGGGGGGGGGGGGGGGGGGGGTTCAACCATACTTTATGTATGTTCGTGCGTGCGTTTGTATGTGTGCGTGCATATATACGCAAGCAAAACTGAAAAATTTCGGGGGGGGGGGGTTTGAACCCCCCAACCCTCCCCCTGGCTACGCCACTGAGCAGTTCTCACAGTGGAAGACACACCCACAACTTCCGACATACATGCCTTACTTAATATGTTCGTAATTTATGACGTAATGTTATGACACATTTTTAATGTCAAATTACGAGACACAGTTGATACTTGCGACACGCTGTTTCCACACGTTACTTGTTCAAACAGCGCGTCGCAATGTGTCAACCATGCGCAACCAACTAGCCCCTACTCTGGCCCTTTTAGGAGACACATGTACAGGTATTTTTTTTATAATCAAAGTAAAATATTTTGGTCTTCATAACTTCGGCTGCGTGCCTGCTATCTACAATAATAAGTACAGATTAAGTGGTGCAGTACCCATAACAGTAACCCTTGTCCGTTACTCACCTAAGCGAAATGGGCGGTGCCAAGAGGAGGCATGGAGGGACAGCCCCCCCTCCCCCCCTTTCTCAATTTTCGCCGGCCCCCGATTGGCCCCCCACCGGGCAGACACCCGCCTGTCTTTTGCCCCCCCCCCCCCCCTCCTCCCTCTTAGTAAAAAAATCCTGGTGCCGCCGCAGCTAAGGCAGTCCCGCAGCCTCAGCGAGGACTTAAAATTCTTATCCCTAAAAACGAAAGCCCATCTGCGGTAGGTTTCACCACTCGGCAGTCGAATAAGTATTCACTCCATTGAAATGTGGCCCCCGAGACAACCTGCCAGCTAACAATCATGGAGGCTGCGCCTTTGAACGACCTCTTTCTGATGGCTTCCGTGAGCTGGCGCTACGTACGTGCGGCACGAGTGCGCTTGTTAGTTGATGACCATCATTACAGTGTTGACGTTTTTCTGGCTATAGCCAAGTATGGCTACTAAAAATATTTTTGTCGTGATGGAAGAGTTGGTCACGTTGGTATTGGTGGGCTACAGGAAATTTACGAAGTGGCTATGTTTGGGATCCTGGAAAACTTCCAAATTTCAACCGTGAGATTAAACCGCTTTCCCCCGAAATGATCGGATTCTCGTCAAGAAATGTGAAATAACGCAACAAAAATTGCTCTGCCTCGTGCCTTCCGAAAATATGTTTATTCACACAGGTCGTATCTGACGCCATGTTTTTTTTCTAGCCATCCCAGTAACGTGAAAATATTCGTGGCGTGGTCAAGCAAGTATAGCAGTAGGTGTATTGATTTTGTAAAAACGAGGAGTCCAGAGCGCACTATCACATGCCGACGTCTCTGCCTTTGATGGGTTCTGTCCGCCTTGGTGGAACAGTGGTTACGGCGCTCGGCTGCTCACCCGAAGGTCGCGGGTTCGATCCCGGCCGCGGCGATCACATTTAGATGGAGGCGAAATGGTAGAGGCCCGTGTACTGTGCGATGTCAGTGCACGTTAAAGAACACCAGATGGTTAAAATTTCCAGGGCCCTCCGCTAAGGCGTCCCTTCATAATTTTATCGTAGTTTTGGGACGTAAAACCCAAGATATTATTATATTGTTTGATGGATTATCTCGATATCGGCGTTACTTTTCGAGGTAGCTTCATTGTTTCGTGGCGGTGAAACATAAGTTCACGGAGCTGTCCTGTGCATTTATATTTCTGAACCTTGGTAGAACATTTTTTTTTGTTTAAATCTACATCTTTGGAGAAGACGGAACAATGCAGCAAGCATATTGCCCACATCCTCTTCCTTTTTTAAACCATCTTTTGCTTTTTCAATTCGTGTTTCTTCAAGCCACCACAGTCACAGTTGTACTCTCGCTCAAAAGCTCTTAACTATACTCGCGGACAACGTTTCTTGGCAATGAAGGGAAAGCTACAGAGCCAAACTACGCATGTGCTACCGCTGAATAATATAGTCCCGCAATTGCGTCCGTATTTTCTGCGTGAGAATGAAAACGTTACTTTATTTTCTACGGGACGCTGTCTGAAGAGAGGGTCAGCACGCACCAAGGCGATATTTATATTTGTTTTACGTTATGCGGTGTCATTTCGGGTTTTTGCACGTGTGAAAACGTCGCACCTTTTACGCGCACCTTCAGAGTCAAAAGAACGTCTTCAGGTGAGCGTGTCGTCACGCTCCATCTTTTTCCACTACTCGCCGAAGGAGCTTGTGACGGATTTCACCCAACTGCTGTCTATGTAGACGAAGCGAATGGTAACTAATGTAATTATTCTAGCACGGCGGCTCGAATAATCAAACGGCTGTCAAAGGAGATACGGAAAGTTCACAAACCCAAAACTAAATTCCAAACGCGCGCCAAACCGAACTACTTCGCGGAGGAATACATGTGCAGTAGCTCCGCTCGCGTAGCCATTCAACATCGCCAAGAAGAGTCGTCCGCAAGTATACAATACCCTTTCCTGTCTGCCTAATTGCGGTATAAACATGCTCTACGAAGAAATGTAGCGGGTGTTTTAATAAAAGGTAGTATTAGACATACGTAACAAAAGCTGAGATGGTACTTTTGCAGCAATGTGAATTGGCGTTGTGCTGCTGTAAGGTAACGGAGTGCGTTGCCAATTGCAATTGTGACTACTGTGGAGCTCTGCGGACGCATCTCGCGATAATTCTACTTAAAGTCCTCAGATTTTTCCCTTTTTGTCTAAGTACCGACAACTGCCTTCCCTCCCGACTCCCTATCACACGCAGCTGGCGCCTTCCGCCACGTTCTAACTTGGAAGGTTTACGAAGCCATGTACGTCTAAGTACATTAGCCACACATCTTTCAGCGCACAAGATGCGAACGCGACGCGCCTTCCGCCTCCCGCCCCTCCTTCAAAATGAAGGGGACCGGGCCCCCCTTCAGAATCCCTGGCTTTAAGTCCTAGAGGTGAAGGCCCCCCATTCCCCCTGCACCCACTGTGCACACGCCTGTGACCCTACTGTTTCACCCTCTTTTTCACGCCCAGTGCACCAGTATCAGGTGGCTGTCCAGATGTCCAAGACCCCCAAGAGAGCAGTGTGGGACGCTTTCGGACAGCTCTACCTCAACCTGAAGGGAAAGTTTCATGTCAGGCTTGGAACCAGGTTTGTCTCTCTCCCGTTTGCGCTTCTTAACGTGACACAATCTTCCCCACGGGGCTTCGCGTCTTGAGCCGGCACCGGAGGACGCCGCAGGGCTTGGGCTCCTAAGATTCCCACCGTGGCTTGTGGCAATGGACGGGCTCTGAAGCGCACGCATGTGCATGGCATGTATAGTTTAAAATGGGCGTTCGGCTCGTGAAAATGCGTCGGCGGGTGCACGTTGGACGTGTAGGGTAAGTAGACGCACACATTTTTGCCCATTTAACTGCTTTTTTTTCCCCTCCTTCGTGTACGTAGTGTATATCTCAGGACTGTTCTTTTCACTTCCTTAGCATGGATACATTCAGTGAAGTCTCATCCATTTGTTAAGTCTCTGGGCACTCGCCGATCTAAGCACATTCTATAGTCCTGCAAGTTCAGTAGAATGCCACATAATTCGAGCGTTAGCTAATTTCAGTAACAGGTGCTACATGCAGTTGAGCAACCAACCACTTTCCTAGTTAATCATCTTGCCTTCTGGGTTTCATTTTCCTTCATTCCATCTCGCTGTGGAACTCCTCCGGCATTGAAGGAAGAGTGGCAGTTGTAGAACACCAGAAAGAGAACGTTTTTACTTTCTTCCGACCGATTTATCAAGTGATCGGCTTGATTCTGCTTAATGCTATACACATATTGGTGGCCCAACGCTCGTTCTGTCACCGCTGGGCATTCACTATCGTATTCAGTGCCTCAAGACAAAAGAAAGAGCTGAGCATGCTCCCCGCTTTCATAGCATCCGATGTATAGCGCATCCAAGATGGGACAGAGCAAGAAACACATAACACACACATAGCGCTGCAAATGAGTTCTGCGGAAACCCGCAAGGTGGCGGAAGCGTTATGAAAGGGAAAATTGACAACCACCCGTTTGTAGCACGAAGCCACAAGGAAATCCGTACGGATTTCTCAGAAGAAAAGCTTCTTAGTTGCCGAAAAATTCGTCCCTGGACCAGGACGAATTTTTCGGCAACTGAGAAGCTTTTCTTTCTGAGAAATCCGTACGGATTTCCTTGTGGCTTTGTGCTACAAACGGGTGGTTGTCAATTTTCCCTTTCATAACACATAGCGCTGTGTGTGTGTTATGTGTTTCTTGCCCTGTCCCCGTCCTGGATACGCTATACGTTGTTACGTTATTGTGCACCACTTAAAAGTACCCTTAGAAGGATGCGCTATACATCGGATGCTATGGATAACCAACAAGCCCGCCGTGCAACCCTCGTTCTTCGCTTCCGCTGAAGATGGGCTGGTCCCGTTGACGGGTAGCGCCGGTGCAGGAGTACGGGGCAGCCGGTGGGGCTGGCTGGGGAAGGGACTGCGTCGGTCATGTTGTCCTGTGGTCTCGCTCGCAACTTGCGAGAGCGCCGCTGCAGGTCGGCTTGGGGGGATCTCAGCAACCTCCACCAAATGTGATGTTTATTGTGATTATGAAATTAAGGAGGACCGTACGTTAGAGCAGTACAAGGCTGGCAAAGACGGCACAGGCTCTCGCATAATCACAGCGCGGGTTTTTTCTCGTCCTATTTCACAGGCGCATACCCGTTGGTGAATCTGCTCCACTACTGAATCACTTTATAGAGAGATGAATGAGAACTCGTAACGGAAACACAAGAAGCCTTACCAAGCTCATTTCTATTGGCTACCCTAAAAGGGGGAGGAGAAAAATAACTGAAGTATGCGAAAGTGGTCCCATTGTGAAACGTCACAAAACCGCGCGCCCTCGCTCACACTCTCACGATCGCACTTGCACGCTCACACGCACTCGTACACTCACGCACACACACTCACGCATAAAAGCATCTATTGTTCAGCTCGTGACAAGTGGTGATACCGGCCGGTTCATCAAGTTCGAAAGTAACGCTTTTGTAGCATTGCACATCGTAGATGCACGGAAACTGCAGTTCCTATATCTCTTCTGTAAGCGCGCTTACGGGCGGTGTACGCCAGCGATCGCGGCGAGTCATTTGTCACTTTAACATATGTCTACTTTGCCTGCGCTCATATTTCCGTTACGTGCGCAGACCTCAGGACATCCGCGGTGGACGTCGGTACACTTACTACGTCACCACCCGGGAGGAAGTTGCCGACGCCGGAGAGCTGGGGCTGCAGTGGAACAACATGGATCCGGAGGTGGACAACCAGCTGTTCGTGCACTCGGTCAAGCTGCGGCCCTTCGACAGCTACTTCAAGCGGTCTGAACCCCCTCGCCAATGCGAGAATATCTACGCATTACGCTACAGTCGGAATTAATTATGCATACAAAGTCACGGCGTAGTGTTCACGTCAAAGCCGGAGACTGTTGACTTAGCAGTAGCTCTGGTTGGACCCGGAGCTCGGCCATCGCAATTAGTTGAGACTTTAGTTCACCGGCAGCATTTCGGAAGCCGCCTTGACTTTGAATCAGATATGAATATTCTTGAACAGGAGGCCTCGTTGGAGGGAACATTTCGGCAGGTGGTCTTTTCTTCAAGCGAGCAGTTGGAACTGCTACTGACTTGAAGCCAGTAACTAAAGCCTGCAAAAGCGATGTAGCAACTGTTCCAGTTGCTGTCTTGAGTACATGACCACATGTCGAAATCTTGGCACCAGCATAGTCCTTCAATACTTTTTGCTATTGAGGGACTGTCGTGGTACCAGTGACACCACCTGCTCAAGAATGTTAATCTCTTAAAGCTTACATCTTCTCCTGAACTCCTGCCTTATGTGACCTTGTCACTTGTAATATGCGTAAAATGAAATCATTAATGTAAAAGCATGATTTTGGCGGGTTGGTTACTTCTTGAAGTGGTAAGTACAACGCGAAATCAATTCCACCCACAACTTGTTTCTTTCCGAATCATTCTGGCGATCTATCTTCCCCATGAATTCATTAGGTGTTCAGCTAAAGTGTAAAGGCTATCCTAATTCTTTGCTTCGGTGTCTGATAGTGGCTCTCACACGCCGGCATTCGTGGGGCCTGTAGTATTCCTTACTGCCGGAGCAGATCTCGGATGCCACGTAGAAAGACGCCCGTGCTTCAGACCTGCTCCGCCAGGTGCTACAACGATCTCAGCTGCTAACAATCTTTCAATGTGCACGATTAATTTTCGTGAATTATTCTGGCAGGTAATTGGCCCTTAAGCTAGGTAAATGTATGCACCGATATCATATATAAAGCGCATATAACTCTTAAGTTCTCGACCGGATATTCTTTGAAGAAAAACAAGTGTGATTCGGTGCTCACGCCACTAAAAGGTCTTGTGGCGTGTTATTTTTCTATCCTTCCCTAGTAAAGTGTTGCGCCACCTACAATAATGGAGTACTGCCAACTAGCTATAGTCGGATACAACTTTAGAACTCCGCGGCGTTTCCGCCTCAAAGGCGGATGAACACAAGACCGCACCAATGGGCGCACGCTCCAGACTGACGTCACGAACCGGACGGGCGGTGACTCCGCCTTCGAAAAACATTGGTGCGTGCATGAGCGGGACTGTTTCTTTAGTCGCGGACGCGGTCGGCTGCTGCGCTTCGGTTGGCGGGGCATGAGCCTCTGCGGAATTCTTGAGTTGTCTCCGACTTTAAATCGCATTGTGTTAAGCCACTAAAAAAATGCCCTACGAACAAGCCCCCCGCTTTGGTTCTTCTAGATGTATCCCTTGCTCGTTTGGCTTCCCGTGCTTGGTGTAATGCTCATCTTCGTTTTTTTCTTCTTTTCTTCATCTTACTACAGAGGCAAGAAAAGTCTGACCAAAACTCTGTACTGCGCCAACAGCTCCTACGCTCTTCAATCGGGGGAGGAGCTGTTCCTGCGAGAAAACGACTCCTGTCCCGACTACTGAGGCTGCTTCTAGGAGCGCAGCTCTGTGAACTTGTGCGGTAGAGTTAATTCTTGAACGCTCCATTCAGTTCATCCGCTCCAGCCTTAGGAAAAACTTAGAACTCTCGTCGTTACTCCACCGCAGTTATGACGTCATCCGTGCCATGCCATCGTCATCGAGATCATTCAGTGCCAGCAAGACACCTTTTTCACCCATCTGTAGTGTGTTATCACGAGTGCACCGTTCTTTTTTTTTCGTTTCTCAGGAAAAGTGTGAGATTGTATCGTTGAAGGCCACAGGACGTTTGATTTAAGCGCAATTTGTGGACGTGCGTCAGTTTGTTGGTGTTGATGTAAAACATTACGCTCAACGCCGTATCACAGCCAGAACAAATGTTTGTTTTCTTTTGTTTTCTGGTCCGCGGAATAAAAACACTCAGGGGTGCCTGGTGCAGTACAATGTATTCAGGCGTTGCAATAATTCCTAAATACAACTTTTGAGTAGCCACCGCCAAAAATACTGTTCCAAGATTACGTCGAAGCTTCGGCGTGTCTTAAAACTGGTGTTTGGCGCACCTGCAAGTTTTTCTTCAGGATTCGGATGTAAACAGTTGTTCTTGGTGCTCTATTGACCGAGTCTATGCGGCTCTATGTTTTTAGTTATGACACTCATGCAGTAGTGCATCGACTCTGTGCGTGATTTGGCAACACTTGCTGAAGTACAATTTCTTGGATGTTCTTGCGCAAAGGTCGATCAGCATCGCGCCAGTCAGTGCTTGTTCAATCAAAACGAAGTTTACACATTAAAAAAAATCCTCACAACCATGAAACGCGTACTGGTGCAGAATTTAATTAACCATACAATGTCACTAGTGAACGTTAGTGTTAAAAGGTTGCAATGCGCAGTAAAAGGCTATAATGACCTGTGAGTAATAGATATCGAGCGCAAATTAGTCACAAAAAAAATTGCGGGACTCTTAAGCTTCACCTTTAACAGCTGAACGCGACAGTGATATCTTCACGCCCGCACGCACGCACATGCACTCGCACTATCGCCTTCCCAATCGCTAGCGTTCCTTCGCTTCTCAGTGGAGACCTGCACTGTGCCGCAAGGAAGGCCAAAGTGCAAACTCCCTCCGGCTCCTATCTTTATTGCATCTACGTCGAACTTTCGCTCGGCCAACGCTGCTCTCTTCGCTTACAACCAAAAACACCGATGCCGACACCGGAATTTCAGCGAAACGAGATCTTTAACGCGATCACGTTAATACTTGCAATTGTAAGTTGACGCCACAAGCTTACTGTTGGCGGGGTCTTCGTAAACTGAGTCACCTCGTAGTTACGGTGCAGCTTGCAGATGATTTGGCGTGCAGCTTCCAATTATTTGGAACATTGTGTTTGTCACACTGCTGCATACCGCAGTGCTCGAAATTATCGCTGAAGTTCAGCCTTTTCCTTTGCAGATCGTCGTGGTATGGTCTGCCTACTAATAAACAGAGTTAATCATTGTAACAAAAGGTAGAATGCCCAACATGGTTAGTCGCACAGAAAATGGGTTAACCGGCGTCTTCATATGGAGATTCGGAGACGATCTACACTTGCCATTTCTGTGCATCATTGGCAGGGAATAGACCACAAACAAGGAGCTAATGGTAAATTAAGCATTTTACTTATGTAAAGCTCCCCTGCATCACTTCCTGGTGAAATATTTT
>JALIZH010018664.1:0-34603 GCA_030522465.1 Rhipicephalus appendiculatus | reverse complement strand
ACGATAGTCTTCTGCAGGCCGTACTATTATATTTTGCCTTGCCTCCAGACAGCGCCTCCTCTATGTTGAATCGGCCGCATCTGGCTGGCATTGATAAAATAGAGCAGGCGCTGCGTACGCTGCGTGAGATATGGACGCCATCTGGCAGTGCCGTCGGGGAACATGAGCTTGTGCAGAACCCAGGGCCACTGCCAGGCTTTTTTCGTGCGTAGCGTCACATTTTCAGCGCAGCCTAAGAAACACTAGGATCTTTAGAATTACGTATCTACGTATTTTCTATAAAGGAACACACCACCTAATACTTACATATTGATGTTGCGCCTCAGATAGGCGTAGTATTTGCTTTTTCATCGACAACGTTTACAAGTATATGAACGCAGCCACCAGTTCAAGATTGCTGGGCGTTCAGCAAGTGCTTAAACTTCGGCTGGGTGGCTGAATCGTGTGACAGACAGATAGACAGACAGACAGACAGACAGACAGACCAAAATTTCTGCGTTGAAGTATCCCAAGAAAGACTCTCGTCTTTAATAATACCGAACTAAACACTAACAGATGCTATCTCAGACTAACAGACGCTATCTCAGATGCCTTCTTTCGCTACTGCAAAGATCTCTTTGCTGCTGTACCAGTAGGCGTAGAACGTTTCAAGGACGCGTTCCTTGGGCGGATGCCACAGTTACCTCGAGAAACAAAAGATAATTTGTAATCGCCTATAACAGTTTCATAAATTGAACACGCAAGAGACAGTCTCCCTCCTGGAAACTCGCCTGGACCAGACGGTCTGAGTGCTGCATGGTATAAGGTGTTTAAAATTCAAGGAAGCTTATAAAACCAGAGCATTGCCGCCGTCGTTTGCATAGACACACACTGTTCTCATTCCAAAGACCGAGGAAAAAGCAAAGCTAAAATTAGTTACATCATACAGACCGATATCGCTAACTAACACCGACTATAAAATAGTCATGAAAGTAGTTGCAGGGAGATTGCAGTCCGTTATTACAGAAATAGTTGGAGAGCACCAGACGTGTGGTATAAAGAGGCGTTCCGTTTTGACGAATACACACACGATTCGTTGTGTCCTTGAGTGCTGTGTGCTCTTCATACAGCTGTAGCGATATTACAGCTTGGTTTAGAAAAGGCATTTGATTGTGTACCACATGATGTCCTCTTTACCATACTAGAGCATGTTAATGTTGGATCGGTAATTAAAGAGGGAGTAGCCCTGGCGTATCAGAGATGTACCACTAGATTAATTATTAACAAAATCCCGGGACCTTCTGTAAGGCTGGAACGTTCTGTTTGCCAGGTCTGCCCAGCTAGCCCTCTCTGGTTCGCCCCTGCACATTGAGAGTTTATGTTTGGCCATTATACGCAATGAGAGCGTTCGCGGATTTAGGCTACTGGAAGCTGGAGTGAAGGTTTTGGCACACGCTGATGACTTAGCAGTATGTTGTACATCGAAAGAAAGTGTACGAGAGACAATTGACGTTGTCAGGAAATTTGGTCAAATTACCGGAAGTCGAGTGAATTGGGGGGGAAGAGTCCGGGGCTATGGCACGGTGAATGGTCACCAGTCCCAGATACCTTTGCCAACATTCGGTGGTTTACAAGTCCCGCAAGGCAACTAGGTGTACCCTTTGAACACTATAAAATCAGTGATGAATACTGGAATGAACAAGTACAACAAATGCGAGAAAGAGCATCGCGCTAGAACGCCACTTGTCTCTCAATGTTTGCTAGAGCCGCTGTATATAATATGTTTTTTTATTAGCAAGTTATAGTATGTGATGCAAATGCTGAGTTGTACACGAGTGAATGCGCATAAGTTCCCTAGAATATTCACTGTTTTTTGTGTGGGGAACCACTTGGGAAAGGTGCAGTAGATCGAATTTGTTCAGGCGACTTAAAAAAGGGAGATTAAGCTTGTCGCATCTATTTGTGCGACAGCTAGTTATGGGTAGACGCCGCTTGTACAGCACAAGAAGCTGTAGCAGTTGCCTACAACCCTACTCTACCACATCCCTTGATTCACCGCCTTCCTTCAGGCTCTACAGCGGAGGAGGCAGAGGAAACCGCCATCGCCCTAGCCCTTGCACAATCTGACGCGCAGTACATCTTCACTGACTCAAAAACTGCTCTGTACAACTACGCCAGGGGCAGGATACACCCCCCTGCCTGGCGGTTGCTGAACACCCCCACGCAAAATTTACCACGCATGGTAGAGCTCCAGTGGGTGCCGGCTCATTCAGGGAACCCCGGAAACGAGGCTGCCGATAAATTGGCCCGAGGATTAATCTGCCGGGCTCAGGACAGCCTCGATTCGGGCTTCTCGAAGGAGCGGGCGCACACTTTTGCAGAGCTCACGCAAATACCCCGTTTGAACCGAAGGACATACCCTCCCCCCAAATCCCTCCCTTACCCACTCCCAACAAATCCTATGGAGACGTCTCCAGACTCGCACTCTCCCATCTCCTCAGCTGTTGTCGCACTACTGCGGCACTTCCCCTGAATGTTCCCTGTGCGGCGAACCCCACGCCACCCTTTCCCATATTCTTTTCGGCTGCCCTGCTGATCCTCCCCCGCAGGGACAGCCTGCCATCTCCAGCTGGGAGGACTGGGAGGTCCTGCTCTCGTCTGAGGACGCGGCGTTGCAGCTTGCTGCGGTGACTCGGGCTGCCGATGTCATCGCGGCGAGGGGGCATGGCCGTGTAGACGTGGCGTGGGACCGCGCGGTGGTCCAGGGACCTCGGGGGGTCCAAACACACTTGCCAATAAAGTTTTTCTGTCTGTCTGTCTGTCTCTTCTTTCGGGACGTTCAAGATCCCTTTTTTCCGAACAGCGCGCCAGTTACGCCTTTGCCGCATGCTACCTAACCTTGTTGTTAGCACTGCAAACGTACCTGAAGTCACGCGAGGCTTTTTCAAGGAAGTTGTGAACAACGCCTGTTTCCTCTGAGTAAGATTTTCAACTGAATATCTCTTTGCAGTAACATGAAAGAAATTATATAAAGACATATGTGACACGATTTTTCCAGTACCTATGTATAGGTCAATAAACAGTGGATGCGAAGGAAAAGACGTACTTAAAAGAGTTAAGAGAATGCAAATTCAGCCAGGGGCAAAAACATTCTTTTTTAAATTACATTCGGGCACTCTGTCAGTACGGATTTTCTTGGAAGAGCGCGGGGTTTTTATATGTTTTGGGGTTCTGATTGTTTTATCTGTAGAAAACGAGGGACAATAGGTCACGTATTTTTTCACTGTTGGAAAGGGGTGTACTTTTGGGATGTTTTAAAGAGAACGCTGAAAAAAGAATTTCCACTGCATCCACCAGGAATCAGGTTTTTACAGATAGAAAACGAGGACGGGATACCTTTTGACGTAATTATTCTTCTTGGCCTCCACCGCTTACGGCGGGCAAGAATGGCCCGATTTACTGCGACCTGGACAGGTGACCTGCACGTGTGCTCTTTCGCGAGAGCCCTGTTCAGTACATACATATATGTGCTCAAACAACAGGACAATGTTCACGACTGGCTGGCAAGGGTTGAATCTCTGGCGTACCTGAAGGAATTTTAAGAAAAGCCAGTCCTTTTTATTTGTTCTCTTTCTTTTTTTGAAGTTGCTTATCTTGACATTGGCGTAATTTTGTGCATTATTGTAAACGGTGGCTGTTGTTGATGTGCATGCGACGTTAATGAACCGGTAATGAAGAAAAATAACTGTCATGGCTCAGTGGTAGAATACTGGGCTGGCACGGAGCGGACCCAGGTTGGAACCGTGTTCCATCCTGTATATCTTTTCTTATTTCGTTTTTTTGTTCTTATTTCGTACGATAGCGGTTACGGAGCCTGGCGGCGGCGGCGGACAACTATGGCACCCTTGTTGTGATCTCATAAGAGCTTTCACTGTAAAATAGCGCTAGGACTGTGCTCAGTATCTTTTTGTTCCGTTTTAGGGGCGAAGCTCCTTAGGGTGTGGGTCTGTCCCTCCTCTGTAGTAGTAGTAGTAGTAGGTAGGTAGGTAGGTAGCCACGTGTAGTGGAATGTAGCCACTCCACGTGATAAAGATGACGATGACGCAGTATAGTGGAATGTACCCACTACACGTGATAACGATGAAGTATAAGCGCGTTCCAGTATAGTGGAATGTACCCACTACACGTGATAAAGATGACGATGACGCAGTATAGTGGAATGTACCCACTACACGTGATAACGATGAAGTATAAGCGCGTTCCAGTATAGTGGAATGTACCCACTACACGTGATAAAGATGACGATGACGCAGTATAGTGGAATGTACCCGCTACACGTGATAACGATGAAGTATAAGCGCGTTCCAGTATAGTGGAATGTACCCACTACACGTGATAAAGATGAAGATGACGCAGCATAGTGAAATGTACCCACTACACGTGATAACGATGAAGTATAAGCGCGTTCCAGTATAGTGGAATGTACCCACTACACGTGATAACAATGACGATGACGCTGATGACCATGAAGTATAAGCGCGTTCCAGACCACACGTTCTCTTTCTGCCATGGATGAAAACGATCGAGCGTCACCCACTCATCATCATTAACATCGTGGATATGGCGTGATTTTTTTAAGCAGCGCTTTCCATGACTTGACGCGGAACAAATGAGCGCTACAGAAACGGCGAGGCACAAAAGGGGCGAACAGGAAAGGCTCTCAACACTCAACTGAGGTTTATTCAAGCAATATCGAAATTTATTAAAGCAACTGACAAGGGTGATTACAATCGCGATACAGGCACCCGATAACAAAAATGCCGAGACGTCACCATTAACATCCCTTCATGGCCACGCACCAGTGTAGACTCAGCAGCGTAGCACCCAAAGGTGATGAAGATGGCCCGAGATTATCACACGAAGCGACTCTTGCCTTCAGCCTGCTTGAAGTATCCCAAGAAAGGCTCTCGTCTTTAATAATATCGAACTAAACTTTAACAGCGGAGCATGGACAACCCAAAGGGAAGGAAGCGCCACCAAGGTCAAACAAACCATCAATGAAAACAGCCCAGTTGCGTAGAAAACAAGCCCTCAAGTTTGGCTGTCCACGTGAACAATGGCACAATGACTATTTAATGACGCATGATAGCAGCAATGGAAGCCAATAGTAATCCTAAATATTATCTCCAACGTTACTACGTCAATTGCAGTTTTTATTGCGAACTGCTGAACAAATATACTGTTAACAAAATAATTTTTTAGTCGTATTCGGGCAGAATCGCATCCATGAAACTTAACAAAAGTAGTTCTGACGAAATATTCAGGCAACTCATTTAGTATTGCGGAATGATGGATAATCAAATGAGTCAACAATCGCGGAACATTATGGTTGCGGGAAATTAACAGCCATTCTTGTAAGGGATAGTCAATTACTACAGTGACGAAAACAACGGAGGGTTGAAGCCACGTTAGGCGCATTCATCGCAAGTTTGCGCGCAAAGTCTGCACAGCGTATGTAGGCCTGTTATGGGCAGCTGCTGCAAACAGCATATGCGCGTGATCACGATTTCAGCAGATGTCCTACTAATGAGTGCGAGCACAGAACTGTCCCACTCCACCGAGTCCCCAACGTCCCTTATCTTTCTTCTGTCGCTTTTTTTTTTCCTTTGGTAGGGGTTAGGCGAATAGTTCTTTGCAAAACATGAATGTAGTTGCACTGAAACCTGGCCAGCGACAGCATCAGGTTGCATTCAGCGGGCCGATCTCGAGAGGAAGCGAAAGTGTCAAAGTGCAGGTCAAGAAATCATGCAAGTATTTTTATTTCGAAATTTCTAAAATGTCTGAAATCTAGAAAACACGCGCTCGAACACAACCCCTTTAGGTACTTGAAGTCACTACACTGTTGTTTCTAGGCGGCTGCGCAAAGCTCTTGTTATTGTTGCAGGGACCTCCTCGCCAAAGTCCTTTCAATCAGAAATTTTCGATAGAGGCGAAAATGCTTGAGGCCCGCATGCCCAGATTTAGGTGCACGCTAAAGAACCCCAGGTGGTCGAAATTTCCGCATCCCCCCCACTACGGTGTCTCTTATAAACATACTGTGTTTTTGGGACGTTAACCCCCAGCAATTATTAAAATTCAATCAAACTGCCGCAATTTCGTAGGTACAACGCATTTATTGTCTATCTGCGCACCTCATGAAGGGGAACATTGGTTTCAATGCGCTAAAATAGCTAGCTATGGGTCACATTATAGTGGAGGGAAACAGCGCGAAAGACGAAAGACCAGACAGAGAAAGACACAAACAATGGCGCTTGATTGCTTAAGGTAGAAGTAAATATTAAAAACACAAATAAATGGCACATCCTGCGGTAAATTATTTATATTGCTACGTGGCGCTATGCGCGAAGCACAATGTTGACGCTTGATTGGAAAGGCGCTGACGCGTAGGAGCACAGAAATGCCACGCAAAAAGTATGCCTCAAATCACTATCTCGTGTTAATCGCCTTACTTGATTCTATGATTTTGGTTGTTACTCGCACGACAATTTATGTCAGCATAACACGGCGTTACAGCACGTTTAACTCGCACACAAATACTTATTAACGCAGCCGTTGAGACCAACCGGAATCAGCATGTCTACCCCAAGTAGACTGGACTTAACGGACACAGTCGTCTTCTGCATCCTCACGGCGGTGGGATACATCATCGGCTTGTACTTCTCTTTCTCTCGTGGTCGCCGGAGGGAGGTATGGCTCTTGAAAAGTATAGCTTGCACCCTACCTTACCATGTCGCGTCGGCAACGAAGCAACGAAATACAAGTGTCTTATCGCAACATTCCCTCCTGTAAGGGTAGATACTCACTAGCGGCAAAAACGCGCGTGACACGCCGCGTGCGGCAAGCGCGCTTGCGGCAGGCGCATGCGTTCCCCGTTCCCATGCGCGTTTTACGCGGCGCGGCAGCAATTCTTGAAGTCTTATACAACTCGAGACTCCAAGTATCACTGCCTTGTAGCGTAAAACGCGAATGGGAACGGGAACGCACGCGCCTGCCGCGAGCGCGCTTGCCGCACGCGGCGTGTCAGGGTACGTGCACACTGGCGGAAAGCTTGCCGCGGCGGCGTGCCGCCCGACGGCGCCTCCGCTCGGCAAGCAGCGGCACGCTGTCCACATTGGCGGCGCCGCGAGAGTAGCGAGACAACAGTGGACATGTCGAGGCGCGCGCGCCGACGGGCTCGCTGCCGGTTTGCGGCCCCTCCGCGACAGAAGGAGAGAGGTGGCGCCATGGAGGAAGGAAAAACTCAGGAGAGGCCCTATCGGATCCCAATGCATTGCGAAAAGTGTGGCGGAAGTGACGTCAAATTTATGGGGCAAACAAACCGGTATGGGGCGCAAACAAAACAGCAGACGACCAGCGGCGTGCTCTCCGCGCTGGTTCGCTTCTGCATGGATTTGTAGTCCTGGCGTAAACTTGGCGCGTATTGTAAGTTTGCATGCAGTAAAATGTTGCGAGCACACATTTACCAGGCTGTTCGTGCGTGGCTGGCCCGAGCGCTGCGTGCTGAAACCCTTTGTGGAGCGTTTTTGTGCAACAGGCCAGAAAGTACCGGTACGTGCCGTAATCAAAAACATTCAGCGCTTGCATCATCGTATTCGAATGCACCCGGCAGTGACTTACGCGTTCTGCTGGGCGTAAGACCAGCAGAACGCGTAGCCCGATTTTCCGATTACTGGCCAGCGTTGGCACTACACGATTTTAAGAGCTTGCTTAGTAGCTATTCGGCGCAACGCCAACCTAGTATTTGACGTAACTTCACGTCGAAAAGAGGACACCGCTGTATTGTTTACGCGATTGTGCACGTAAAGTTTGTAATTCCAGTGCGCACACAACAACTGGCAACAACTATCAAAATACATACAGCACGTAGTCGGATAACAACAAAAGTTTATTGCCTTTCCGTATGAACGAGACAACCTCTAATAAAAACGCGATAGCATGCCTCGGCGCACGTCATGTAGGCGCGTCAGACGCCAAAAACAAAAGTTCGCGTGTGTTCTGAGTCCACACAATGAGTAAGAACCAACAGAGCGTACAGCCAAGAGAGCTTCGCATGCAGATATAATGAAGCGAACGTACTACGTACACATGAAAAGTTACACCAGGTACTATTCGTAGTGCACTCGACTTGCACCGAGTATACGCAACAGCTGGGCATTGCGTAGCTATCGTAAAGAACACACAGAAGGAGCAGCATACGCGAATCGACTGTGCCGCCGTCGCCGCTTCCACGGTGAAGAAAAAAAAAGGCTGCAATAGTTTCGCGACTCCCTCGATGCGCGCACAGCGCGCATGCGCTCGCTCCCGACGCGACGGAAATGGCGAAGTGTTTAGCTGCTCCTTCGCTAGGAGGCGATGCGGGTGTTTGCGACGGGCAGGCTTCACGAATATGACGTCAGGGCCTCTCCTTAGTATTCCTTCCTCCATGGGTGGCGCGGGGGGAGCAGACCACGCCCTTGTGAGGAGGAAAAGTAGGCGTTCATTGATGGTTTGCTTGAGCGGCGGCCGGCGGCAGGCGCAAAAAAATTCAGGCGCAAAAAATTAACACCATCTTCCCAAAGGGAACCCTGATGGGATGCGACGCAGCAGCGTTGCGCACGAGTGGCGTCACGGGTTGAACGGCGCTAACGCAGTTGCTGCGGTGAGCGCTGGAAGATTCGTTTGAAGCGATGGCTGGCGTAGGTCTTGTCATTTCTTCAGAGTGGACACGGGCGCTGGACCGGAGCTGGTGCGTTAGCGCCGTTCAACCCGTGACGCCACCCGTGCGCAACGCTGCTGCTTCGCATCCCATCAAGGTTCCCTTTGGGTAGATGGTGTTCATTTTTTTTGCAACTGGTTTGATTACTAGTGATTAATTGTATTCGGCACTCTTTGACGTCACTGGTATAATTACAAAATGTCCCACTCGTGGCGCATATGGTGTCGTACATTTACCTTAATTTCTCGACAAGCCGAGCACTGCTGTTGATAATAATGACGTTTTAGACGTTCTCAAACATTGATCTTTCACTCCGACGTAAATTGTTATTTGCCTTTAGTGTCCCTTTAAAGGGATTCTGCAACACTTTTTGGGCATGGTCAGAAAACGCTGCCAATCGGTAGTCGAGGCTCCCGAGAACACGCGAGCCAAATATTATAGCGCAACACACGGCATGGAATTTACAATAAATTCTGAAATTAAGCTCAAAATCGCTTTCTCTTGCCTCGACAAATGATGCTACATACTCAAAATCTCTGCGTCACAGGCCAGTATCACGCCACTGGCTGATTGAAGCATGCCGTGCTCGCGATTTACTGGGGCCGCCGCGGCAGGCCGCGACTTGTCCACGCATGCGCGCGCGATCGCACTGAAAATCCGCTCGTTCGAAGAAAAAAAAAAAAAGAGAAGTGCTCAAGGTCAGGAGGCGCAAGTGACGTACCGTCTTCCCCCCTTGCAATCCCTCCCTGCTTCAAATCAGAGTTACAAATCTTTGTAACTCTGCTCGTACTGGACGGATTCTAAAAATTTTTGCCGCGGTCAATTCCTAAGGCCATAAGATCTTTTAGTGAATCCATTCCATGGCTACTTGGAAAAGTGTTGGAGGCTTCTTTTAAAGGTCATCGCCAGTGAAGGTGAAGCTCAAATTCTTGAAGTCGACACACCTGTAACCACAGTTATAGACTAATGTGTACTCTATACAAAATACTGCTACTACTACTACTACTACTACTACTACTACTACTACTACTACAACTACTACTACTACTTCTGCTACTACAACTACAACTCTTCTGTAATGGTGATATTGTGACTGTGAGGATTGTAAGAACACGTGAGACCATAGAAACGCACATACGCGAAGTGCTGAAGTATCCAAATCTAGACTTGCTGCGCAAGTAGAAAGAAAGAAGGGATTGAGGATAGAGCGCAGAGAGACAGGATCTGCGCTTTATCCTGTCTTCTTCCTTTCTGTTTGCGCAGCATGTCTAGATATCAGTATGAACCAACCAGTCCGCAAAGAAATATTGCTGCGCAGAAGTATGGCATGTTATTGGGCTAGATGGTTCATATTGCCACGCGCTTTTCTTATTTTCACTTTTGCTGTATTCGGTTTTCGCCCACAAAGACTGTCAGCAATGCTCAGCGCAAACCGCGCCTCATTGTTCGAGAAGCTTCGCGATTATTGCAGATCGTTTTGTTAAGATTGCTCGCAAGACGCGAACACTCGAGCTTATTCTAGAGCTTGCGCGACAACGAGTGATAAGGCTGGAATATTCAATGACACACGTATAAATGCCCACGCGCTTCACCGCTTGTCAGTTTTTCGAAGGCCGACGCTCTGTTCGCCGATATCAGTGCATGGCGCGCATTGCTTTCTGTAGTTTGAGTGCCTTTTTGCCGGCCAAAAGTTCGGCCAAATAAAGAGCTCCATTTTTGGACACGTCGTCTCTGCCTTCGTCAACGTCACGACCACGTTAGAATATATTAAGCAGGAAAATTAAAACTGCGCGAAGAAGACAATACGTAAGAACATAGAAACATGCACTATACCACACATATCATAACTAGAGGCCGGATTTTTAGGCACTAAGAAAGTGCATTTTAGGCGCCAAAAATAGGCAGGCAAAACACCGTTTTAGGCTTCAAAAATCGTAAATATGGGCACAATAAATTTTTACATAAGTTCAAAATATTTCAAACAAAGACGTATGCTACATGTATTTACGACAGGAAAGCAAAAAAAAAAATTTGATGGCACAGAGGCGCCAACGGTTGAACATAGCCATGCATTATCCTTTTTCCCGCACGGTTCGTAGAATAGAGTCTCCTTTTATTCTGTATCATGGTGAGTCAAGTGTCCACTGCGGAATCAACACACTCTTAGATCTCTTTATTTTCGGCATGCACAGAAGCAGATAGTTAGACCGCTAAAAGACCAGAAGGGAGGGATGCCTCGTATTGGCCGGGTCTAATCGCGTAGGGTCAGTTGCTCCTCTGTCGGTGAACACCTCTAAAGGGCCCCTCAGTAGGTCTGAGCATATTGAGCTTACAAGTGTTTTCCATGGACTGGGAACTCGCGATCACGTCTGCCAAGATTTGCAACGCTACGCGCCGCGGAAAGATGACAAATTTCCAAATGAACGCCGCTTGTCCTTCTCGCAGGCGCACGACCCAATATGGAGGGGTTGACGTACAACAAGGAATGGTTCTGCGTAGTTATACGATCTCTGACATCGCTCGCAGTAGCGCGTGACACTGCGAGAGTTATTCGAGGCGACATGTGTAATTTGTGTATCTGTTGTGAATAATGAAAGTTGAGAGAAATAATAACACACAAGCGGAATGTGTGCCCGTTTCTATTTTTTATTTTTAATTCAAATCGCAGCGAGATCTTAGACTAATTTGCATCCATTTCGTATGCGTTCGTGTTCTCGCCGTTCCCGCGTCGCGCCGACCCAGCTCTGACAACGCTGGGCGCGTTTTTGGTGCATCGCGGTAAGGATGATGGATACACCATGACGTGGTGCATCGCGGTAAGGATAAATGATCCGTGCCAGCCTCTCCAAACGTGCGCGCACTGAGGGATCCATCGCACAGAAACGGGCAGTGCACTACAGAGAACGCCGAAACGACACAACAACGCTCGCGTGCATGACCTGGCTCATGGCACGCCATGCGCACGACGCCTCCTCGCATCATGGTTTCGCGGCTCGTAATGAACCAACTTGAAAAATTATTGTGGTGCAACGCTCTTCATTGGGCGTGCAACAGCTTCCAGTGTCTAACTACAATTTCTCATGTGACCTGGTGAAGGGCCCTTTAAGAAGTAAATTACAAACAAAACCAAAGCTTTCTTAGTTTTGATCTACACTCTCCTTTCACCTGACGGCACTCCACGGTTTCGCATTCGTTCACCACCTTCCCGCGGCTGCACAGAGGGACCTCCCCTTTCCTTCCCACTGCCACACCCATGTCTCCAAGGTGGTTTGCTTGCTTGGGGACACTGGAATGGACAAACGGCTGTAGAAGCTATAGCCGCCGCGTCTTCGGCGATGGACGCCACTCTCCTTTTCTTCTCGTCTCCTCTTCCCATCTCTATTTCCCTCTCCCCATTGAATAGCAGACGCTGAGACATGCTCCCATTTAGGGTTGCAGAAATAGCTTCTTTTCCTCTCCTGAACCTCTCCTCCTCCAGGCGCTCGCGACATGTCAGCGCGTTGGCGTAAGATGGCGGGCGCGCCCCATTTTACGGCTGGCAGCGGTTGTTTTCCAGAAGTTGGTTTAACTAGAGGGCCAGTTTTAACCCCATAGTGTTCCTAAAGGTCAATGTTGCCCGGTAACAGGAATAACGGTCTCAAACTGCACTTGAAAGTAAAATTGGAGGTTAAATAGTGTTCATATAGGTATCGATTTGGAAAATAGGCATTTATAGGCAGTTGTTGGCATTTAGGCACGAACGCCGAAAATAGGCATTTATAGGCACTATAAAAACACCATAAAAGCCCTTCTTAACCTCTAATTCATGCTCATATATCAACGTGGCACGATAGGAACGCAAGGAACAAAATAGGCATTTGCCTAAAATCCGGTCTCTAATCATAACCATGTATGACATAGTATGGCAAGGGGTGAAAAAGGAAACGCAGTGAAAGGAGGAGGGAGGGTATATCATAGTACTGCGGAGGCGAGTGGAGGAGGCAGACGAATTGGAGGTCGGATACATGCAGTTGGTCAAACGGTGGGGAGGTGCCTTCAGTGTTAAAGTTGCGCTACATGCAATGCGCCCATCCATGTTCGCCCAGATATGCATCACTTTTCATTTCTTCACTGAGGCTTCGCTTGCAAAAGACTTTCTTGTTAAAACTTTTGAGAGCAGGATGTTCTCGGAGCCCAGACTTTTGTCTAATCCGCCTTTTCCATTTTCCTGTGCTGCCCTCTGCCGTTTTGGTAGGGTTTTGGAAGGGGCTGAGAGACCCGGTATTGCTAGAACGAAATCCTCCGAGACGAGGAGGCGTTTGGCGACATTGCCGCTAGAGGAAGAGCGCATGCGCCGTGGCATCGTGAAAAAGGCGGATTGTAAACATGGTGGCGCGGAGTGGTCGAAGTCTTTCGGCGGAGCAAATTCTTCAGATTGGTTTCAGCGGTGTTGTTGAAATAAACCATCTTGACGAGGAGGATTTTGCTCTGAACGTAGAAGGCTGTGAAAGCTCTGAGAGGGACAGCGACGATGAAAGATCAGCTGCTAACTAACGAGGAGCGAGTTGCACTTCACGTTCCCTCGTGCGGCAATGTTCTTTTGCGCTCTTAAGTCACTTTTAATAGCGAGTTTTAGTATAGCGGGAAACAGCAAACGAAAGGATTTAGCGTTAGCGTTAGCGTTGTGTGCTCCAAACAGAGCATGTGCAGAAACTACGTAACCCGAGCTCTGACGTACGGACGCTATTTCTGGAATATAGCATGCAACGCTAAGGCACGCAAGATATCCCGTACGTAGGGCAAGACGGCGGTGCCTGTTGAAGCGAGAGTCGTCCACTTCGAATCTTTCTAGTCGTCGGCCTGCATTATTAGGCTTATTCATTCCCAAATAATGGTCGTATTTGATTTAGATTTAAGTAATGAGGCTTTGCCAGCCGTATACTGGCGATAAATTAGCTCCGGTTTTGGGATACAGAGTCGATTTGAGGTGCAGAAGGCTTAATAAAATTTGCTTACAAAGTTCGCTCGTGTTTTCTGTAGCCTTGCAGAGATGTTCGCTCGTGTTTTCTGTAGCCTTGCAGAGATGGTGACGCTGTATTCATTCGCCTGTTTCCAAGATAAGGCAAATGCGGCCACAAGTCAATCTGAGAGAGGTAATAGGGATCTTGAGCAATACTCGGTTGCTGCATATGTCGAAAGAGAGCGGTGTGTTTCGGCCCGTCAGACGCAACACTGAACCAAACGCGGCGCGGAGACGCAGCAGCGGTGACTTGGGAAGTGGTTCACTTGAGGTTTTTACAGGGAATTTAGTGTTTTTATAACTAGATGGCGCCGCGACGTATGTGCTTCCGTTAGCGTTAGCGGGAATGCCGTTCGCTGTACTAAAAGTCCAATAGTTGCCATGCCGCGGGTTCCGTTTTAGCGTTAACGTTGAGACGCACGCTAACGCTAACGTAAGCGTTGCCCGATATACTAAAACTCCCTATCGTGTTTAACGTATAATATCCTTGAGCGAGATCAAAATAAAATCATAGTTCTTCTTGTACATTGCATGTAGCGCCACTATTGTGGATATATGGAGCATCGCATGCAGCCGACACGTTCGAGCTCGACCAGCAGAAACGGAATGGTTAGAGCGATTAAACGTACAGTCATGGCTACAATCCACGCCTATCTGCTAACTTCACCTGTACTTCACCGGCACCTCCCAAACGGTGCTGTTGTTGGAAGAATTTTCACAACATCGAATTCTTCGAGGTTGTGAAAAGCGTACGTGTGCATTCTTTTCGATATTCATGCTTCCATCGCGCTGATCAAACCCGCAACATCGGACAGAAGTGAATTTTCGCACGGCTAGGGTATACGCATGGCTGTGACGCAAGCGCTATCGAATAGTATGCTGAATGCTTGAGCTCTGTTGAATAAGTAACTACGGGCTCCTGACTGCGCAATAAATGACGACGGCGTATTATGTTGGGAAGCAATCACCACGTTAAACATTCGGTCCCGTGCAGCAGCGATGGCGCTACTCGCTAGCGGCCTACTACTGCGTCGAATCTGTCAGGCAGGCTCGATACGTACTACCTCGCAGTGCTGTTCAGTTCATACGTAAATTCTACTTCATGCAGTTTTCTGCAGCTCGCACAGGATTTCGCAAAGCATCGTTGACGCATGGTAACGGAGCCGAAATATATCCTTTCACACCGCGGCAAATAATTGAATGGCGAGCATTTAGCACCTTCAATGGTTCTGGAAAGTAGTTTGGTCTTACAACCATTTCACTGCAGCTCATGACCTTGTCCGGTGGAAGTGGCACGGGCCGTACGTCCGCACGTCCTATCGGTTCCTGTCAAAAGGGCTGACCCTCCTCCGGGCGCCACCTTGAATCGCACAGCGCGCCACGTATAGCTCGTGGGCATTCCGAATAGCGTTCCTTGCTTTGTCCTTGCGGCGAAATTCTTCAATTTTCATTCTTCAACGAGCTTGCGCGACACTCTATTGCCGAGAATATCGTCGGCAACTGTCGCTGCGATTACGGCATACCGTTTATATCCAGCTGCTCGAACAGACAGCCCCAGGCTGCAGCAGGCGCCGAAGCTCTGGACCAGAGGTTCCTGCCGTAGTATTTATTCTTCCAGAAACATGGCTTTCCTGTATAACATGAACGCAATAAAGAACTTTAATTAAATCAGTCATTCTGTTCCGTAATATTCTAATACACCACGGCAATCCTGCGCGCATCATACGCTCTCTGGATGAATATGCAAGCTTTACAACGGTTTCGAGCACTCAAAATTGCTTTTCCTATTGACACTTATGCGCTGATGTTTTCTTTCGTGTTATTTTCTTTATGCCTGCCTTCTAATGAATCTATTCATTATGTTTTTTGTATCTTGAATATGAATTTTATCTTTCCTCAAAGACATCTTTGATATCAAAGACATCAAAGAGGTGGTAGCTGTTGGGTGGAGAACGCCCTCCTTTTGCGCCTCGTCCTCCAGCTAGCACGTTGTGCAGGCCTCCCGCGGTTCGATCACTGGGATCCGCCGTTGAACGGATACACGGTGACCATGAGCATGAGCATAGTTTCCCGCGCAAGCCATACTTCTCCCTTCCAGGCGTCGAGACGTCCTGGCGCCACACGCAGCAATAGCATACGTCTCATATGTTGCGCACTTTCTCACTGGCCGACCATGACGGCCCTTAGGGCCCCCTCTTTACCCGAGCTCTCTTCTGTCCGGCACTATTCACCCGCAGAAATACCCTTATTTAAGCAACGAGTGGATTACGCGCTGCCTCAGCAGGCGACTTCTCGTTTGCGCGCTTGGTGGCTACCTTTGCGCGGTAGCCGATTGCGCATCACTTAAACGTACTCGATTGGTCTTGTTCAGTTAACCTGTTTTTTAGAGACGCAAACCACGACTGTCGCGCTGTGCTGCATCTTCACGTTTGTTCACATCCGTCCTCGAGTGCAATTTCTGCGCCGTGTCGGAGATTCGACGAGCCCGGTCGTAGCGCCTTGTGCGCTATGGGGCGGAAGGAACGTAGAGTCCCTTCCAGGTCGCTGTCGCAGGGTAAGCCTCGCGCAAACGCCTGCCTACACTGCCGATCAAAATGCCCCATCTTATGAAAGGAAAATATTGTCATACGCGGGTTCTTAGGAAGAAGCTGCAAGGGAACTGCATAACCATATAACCTCCCCTTCTGTGAACTCACCTCCACATTGTGAGCATTTTACAGCGAAAGCTGTTAAGACGTCACAACAAGGGCCGATTCTGGCGCCGTAGTTGTCCGCCGCCGCCGGTATTCGTAAGCACTAAAACTAACTAAATAAAAAATATCGAGGTCGAAAATGGGAATCGAAACCGGGCACTCTGCGTGGCAGCTCAGTACTGTACCACTGAGCTACGCCGGTGCTTGAAACTCCGTTGCAAACTGACCCTATGCAGGGTTCATGTCGGGTAAGGACTCTCGTTAACACTTTGTAATAAAACGTTTCAGAACAGTAAATAACAACCAGGCGTCACAGAATGCTAATTGCGTAACGAGTGGGTTGTTGAATGCTCCAACCCATTACAAAAGCCTCAGGCACAACTCTTCATGGTCGTCAATCACAGCGCAAACCAAAGTGCACATAATGCCTTACAAGTGTACAGCGGGTACCACGCTTTTCCGAAGAATGACAAATAATGGCATAATGGACGCTTCTCCACTACACAAAAATTATGATGATTAATGGCGTAGTGGGTACCATGCAAGTTTGCTTATTGTAGGTTGCCCCAAGAGTGTTTAAAAAAAGCTCTGAAAGGCCGCTCTTCCGGCTTTCGCTGTGAGTGTGCTGCGCGTTCCGCGCAGGCCGGGCAGCTTTTTTTTTTTCAAAACTGATTTCTCAACTTATTGATGCCAAGTACGAGATTACCCTTGGTGGTGATCCATTTTGAAGAAAAAAAGACAGCATAGCAGCGGATTACGGACAAAAAAGGCCTTCCCCCCGTTCCCTTCTTTTCTATCTGTTGTCGCTTGTGGGCTGTTTTTTAATAAAACGTATTAGTGTTCGAACCTTTTCAGGGACCGCCAGGTGATGGCAGCGCAGCTGAGCAGGAGGCCTTCCTCGGTGGTCGCAGCCTCCCGATGTACTCCTTGGCGGTGTCTGTGGTGGCGTCCGTAGCAACCGCCGTGAGCGTGGTGGGCTTCGTGGGACATTACTACGCCTACGGATTTCACTTGTTGTGGTCCTCGGCAGCCATACCCATAGCGGCCGCAGTGGCTGCAATGGCGATGGTGCCGCTGCTTTATCGCCTGCGGGTCGCCTCTGTGTTTCAGGTAAACTCTTCAGAGCGTACTTTATTCCGTGCCTGAATAATCGTTTACGACTGTAATCTTAGAAAACGCCCAAATAATTAGCAAGGTAGAAAATGCGAGCGATTGGAGCAATAAGCAATCGTACATGTCATTATCGATGTTATCGGCAGATTCGTTAGCATAAATTCGTAGCGGGCAGGTCACATCAGAAGCATAAGTAATAAAGGTTCATCTAAATAAAATTTTTCAACTTGTTCTAAGAAGTACGGAAGTATTAGGACGCTATCTGTTACTTCATGCAGTACCTATGATTGCGTTGGGGGTACACAATCTCCTTTGCGGCATTTTGTTACACGTGAATTCTTCACAAGGATATTTAGAAAACGTATATAAAAGTGACAAAACTGGCGATTGAACATACCTCCGTATCGATATTGTAAACTTTCTGATGATCATATTTCTTTTCGGAGTATGGCGAGCAGTTTCAACATGTGCGGTATTACCAGGATGAACCAGCCCAAATTCAAATATGAAAGTCACGTAGCCTGGCTGCACTTATGTGGTGTCGGCAGGTCGACAATTTCCAAGATTGCTCTGCCCGTTCCTTCGTTGCATTTACTCGTGTAACAGCACTCACATCAAACCATGCCAGCGTTCTTTCATTGCTTTCAACCAAGTATTTACAATGGCTCGTGATACTCCAGCGCCTATTACGAGTATGAAGAATTCATAGAGCTCGGTTTCGAGACGAAGGATTTGTCAAATGCGGAACGATACGCGAGAAATGGCAGAGTGCGCTTGTTCTCGACGTTCTCGACCATACTTTTTCCTCGATTGGAAGACCAGGATTTAACCTTGAAACCACCATATCCGTGTGCCGTCTTATAAACAAAAGAAGAAAAAATCAAACCTGTTTGAAAAGTTGGCGCTTTTCGATCAACGGGGATAAAGAGAGAGCAAAGGCAGTGTGGTTAACCGGATGTAGCATTCAGTGCGAACACAAGGCCCGGATACTTTAGAAGGCCCACAGACTGCCAATGGCATTTTGCAGTGCGGCTATATGAGCGTGTAACAGTAAATCCGTCCGCCAAGTGTGCCATCGCTTCGTCATAGAGGCATATACTTTCTCATTAACCTGCCCACCCGCCCCCTCCCACTATTGGTGCGAACAAACCTAGCACTTGCTCAGTGGCGAGCCCACGTGCTGTTAAAATAGAAAGTTGATTCAAAGGGAGTGCAATCGTACACAGCTTCCTGTATTTCACAAGAAATAAATTGCGACTTTTATAAGGTGCGTTGAAGTTCACCACTTCCGTCTTCCCAAGTGTCTATGGATGAGAATTAGCACCTTTCTACACGCAGAGCTCATCTTACACTCCAAGGAGAACGCATGCTCGATGTTGATCACAGGAAAGTGCAATCGACATCTATGGTAACCAATGCTATATGCTCAATCTATAGGTATTGCCTACTTTGTATCCTGACCTCGATTCGTAAAAGCTATCATTTTTGCTCTTCTGATGTAAAACGAAGCATGTTATTTCACATGACAGTACCTCCGAATGCGCTTCGACAACAAAGTTGGCATCACTGCTTGCGTCGTCTACTTCTGCCTAAGCGTAAGTAATTGGCGTGGATGTGCTTGTCGCTTTCCTGTTAGCAAGAAGCATAGACGCGCGCACCATGAGTGTTCAACTTGAAAACTGCCTGTTTAATTTATTGCTCCGGAAAAATTCCGAGCTATCCAAACAAAGTGAAATTAAAACACTCGATATAACGAAAAATGGTTTTACGCTGGATTTCGCGAAAGATAATTTTACGTTAGCCTGACCTTCCACATCATGTTACCAAATGCAGCATGCCAATGACAAAGGGCACTTTCGAACATTTGTGTAATTTTGCCTACATGTCATGATGTTTGCGAGAAAGGTGTACTTTAAAGAATAGAGGTTTCATTGTCGGTAATAGCATGACGAGAAAAATAAATAACGATATATTATTGGCTACTTGAACCATATGGCCCATATTCTCTGTGCTTTTGTTCGCCATTGAGGGGTACATTTTTTTAAAAAATCACAGCTGTTCTCTTAGACTAAGAAAAAAGTAGAAACAGACAACCATCGTGCCACTACAACTGATCCTCTCTTCCTGTTCAGCATTTTTCTTGTGATGCTGCTTGGCTCTCGCCACATAAATTTCCACAGCTTTAATGTGATGGCGTCACCACATTTAGTGAATACATCGGCGCTGGTGTTCGTCGAATGACTTGTCTATATCACCGTTTGACAAGTGGTGCTGCCAAACAGCAAGACAGCAAGCTTGGAAGTTTTATTTGGCAGTGTAACCTATTACACAAAGAAAAAGATACAATGTGCGCAGCAGAAAACGTAGATCCTGATTCGCACCCGTAAAGAAAGAATAACTGGTGGGAGAGCGAAAACAGTTGTTTCTCGGTTAACATTTTAAAAAAATGTGAAAACCGTGATAAGCGGCGTCAAACAGAACGCGTAGTTGTTGCAAGACTACAGGAAAGACAGTTTGACGGTTCTCCAGAAATCAATTAGGCAAGACGGAAATAGTTGAAGAAAGTACACGCAGTATATGTTATCTGATGCCAAAAATAAACAATGTAGTGAAAAAAAATGCTACTGATGAAACGGAGAAAAATAATGCACCGAATTCCTTGGCATTTCTCTCGGTGCCATTCCATTGAAATTTTACTACAGGTTATGGCAGCTGTTGTGTGCCTGCAGAACGAATATTCTTTTTTGCGCGGTGCTGTGAAGTGAAACTATGCGGGTTATTCTATAAAAGTGAACATGAGTCATGCCGACCCTGGTTTTGGCTGTAGGACATGAAAATATTTTCAAGAAACTACAGATCGTACATGAAGTTGTCCAATACGCGAATGTCACCACGTGTTATATAGCTGCAGCAACCCAATGAATCCAACCGGCAGTTAAGCCAAGGAAAGTATAGGGGACATTAACTGTTGTCTTTAACCGTAGTCTGGTAAGTATGGCGTAAATTAAGATCAGTTACCTTGGACGAAAAATGACCCTTCTTTCCTTCATTATTTTGATAGCGAGGGCGTCACTCCAGAATACTCAATGCCTTAGGTTAGGATGCGATGGTTTATTGGTTTGCTGCCGGCTCCTGCAAAAGATCATCTGGCACATAACAATCTAGCAAAAAAGGTTCCATCGTCGCCATTTTCGCTACGAGCGGTGCTCCCAAGGATTACATATACGGAAGCACCGAATGAAGTGGACGCACAACAGGCTTCCATCGTAGCTCGTTGGTAGAGCACTGAACTTGTAATTCAAAAGTTGTGGGTTCGGGTCGCATCGACAGAAAGGGTGATTATTCCGCCGTTTTAATTCATGTGAATTTATGCCATAGTTCCCATATTGCAGTGAAAAACAACAGTTAATGTTTGTTGTAATTTCCGTCTGTTGTATTCATTTTGTTGCCCATCCAGAATTCCTCGACATTTGAAAGCTCTGTACCATCCTCTTCGTCTAAATACTGCCTATGGAAACAACTCACAGTACCGCTTCCGTCAAGCGGCAAGTCCACACTGCAACAACTGTGGCTGTAGACCATATTTTGTAGACCATATTTTGTTTGAATGTCGAGCGTATGTCGATGAGCCTACTCTCCATGAACATTGAATGCTTTCGATAATACAAAGAACTTGATCATTTGTCTGTATCTTACTTCTAGCCTGCCTCACGTAACAGAGGCGTGTGATGAAACTTCAATTGGCATATTTGGATAGAATCGGTCAGCTAGACCAACCTTCGTTGCACGTTGAATGAGAGACCCTGAGTGCACGTCCCCGTCGAAGAGCCAAAAAACTCAGTCTGCTTTGTTTATTTATTTATTTATTTATTGTCTATTTTAACAATTTAGTCACTTTTTCTCTGTCTTCCTGTTTCCTTGACGCAGAACAGCAAGTCAGTGATTTCTATGCGCTGGCTAAATTTTCTGCCTTGCAATAATAAATTATCTCTCCCATTGTCTATCGCTGTGTCTAATATATAAACGAGCTCCTCGAAAAAAGTCATGGTCTTTCGTTTGCTGCAAGGTATGCAAATCCAGTATTCGGAGTAAAATAGTGAATTCGCAAAAATTACGCTGCGACAGTCCTTAAGAGTTTTAAAGCAGTAAAATCTTGCCCATTCTTGGCTAAACAAGCTTAGTTTGCTGTCAGTATTACGCTACAGGAATAATTCACAGCACATGGTTAATGACGTGCGTACTCCACTTTATTCCCTGTTTAGAGGGCCCCAGTCTGTCCGTTTTGCAAATACAACGTAATGCACACATCTTCAACATATCTACTGCATATATTCAATTGTTTCTGTCTGCACGCGTTGCCTAGTGCTGATAACAATTTTCGTGTTTTCCATTTCACCTTCCACCCATCTTTGCAGCAAATCATCGGCGCAGTAGGCGTCTACAGCTCTGCCACTGCCGTTTCAACAAGTATGTATAATCTTTTGTTTAATCGGAAAAATGAAATGCTTACACTTCGAACGTTTTTTTCTCGGTTTTTGTTAGCATGCAGGCAGCTGGGAATGAGAAGTATTAGCTCTTTAGATATTGTTAGGGCGTTTTAAAAAAAAGGCGTTTTAGAATATATTTCGAACGTTTGTACAGCACCCGGAGATAGGCATACAAGATGAAGCCCAGTCTGCACGAGAGGTCCGTGAGTGTCGTCTTGTTTTGTACTTAGTTAATCTCAGGCGCCCCCTGCATAACCCCGGCGGCGAAAACACCGTCGCGGTGCCTGGCTGGTTCGAGGGATATCGCTTCAGCCAAGTGATGTCAACAATATCAGAACACGTTCGCGCCATGATGGTGTTCACCAAGGTTCGAGTTCGTATGTCACGTCTGTGACTTGGCGCAAGACACGGTGCGGACCGGTGTATGGCGAAGTAAAGTTCTCGCAGAGGTCAACTCGCCGTTACGGCGTTCAGAGAAGTACTTCAGAAGAGTGTCTCACTGGGCGAGTTGCTACCATCGTTAAATGTAGTGCAAAAATCACGGACACAGAAAACGAACACACGTACACAGAGCTATCAACTCAGATTTTTTGAAGTACACGCACGCATACATACTCATGCAAGTAAACACGCGATGCCAAAAAACAAGAAAACAAGAGATTTAGGGACTGGCAATGAGGCACTCGACCTCGATAGGATGCAACATTATTGACGGCCTCGCGATCACATGCTTAACATCTGTTGACAAAAAACACCTCTTCAATTTCTCGCGCCGTCTTTTCTTTTACATTTGCGAGAACCGTTGCTTCTGTCACATTAGGCGCGCAGCCGCACTCCCTGCAGTGCAGCGAAAGTTTCGAACATGGCGGTCTACTCAAAGAGGCCCAGCGGTGAAATAATATATTATTTAAGCAACGCTTTGTCGTTTGAAGTTGTCTGCCCGACGTAGCTTTACGTTTTAAATAAAACATAAGAATTCTTGGAAGTGACGAAAACTTTTATTTTCAAGTCATTCTTGGTAAGCACATGCAAGCTTTCTCAATGTTTGATGAACGCGCGCGCGAAGAGGTGGGTTCATTGCACGGCAAGCATGGCAATACAACTGCCATATCTTAATAAGGTGCGTGTTTGGGCTAGTTGGTACTCCATGCATTTGAACAGCTAAATAGCACAAACTTCAGGGGACAAAAGACAAGAGAGTGCGACACACACAAGCGCTGACTGTGAACTTTGGTCCCAGAGATAACGTCCGACTTACGAAATCCGGAAGCGCAATGTCGCCTGCAGTGTAGACGCGCCCCTTAGGTGCAGGAACCTTGGCTCGTTTGGATTCTCGAAGTTGACGAAGGGTCGTCCGCCAGAAACCTTCTGCAGATTCATCAATGTGGGTGCAGTACTTTCGCCAAATCTTCTTCTTGGCGCCTGGTGGGATTCCTTCCATCTGAACTTGTGTGTAGAGCGCGTCCTTGTACATGCGACCTTGTCTTTGCCATTCTGGCTCGAAGAATCTTGCAGACCCTGATAGCATGGCTTGAAGAGGGTGAAAAACCTCCTAAAATGCCTTGCCCTTCGGGTGGTATGTGCCTGTTGCGGACGCAAAACGTGAACGTACGGGCACGGCAAATGCTGACGGCGAGCTGCCATATCTTGAGTAAAAAATTTTACAGAACAAATAAAGAAATAAGCGACATTATGAAAAGCCCCGCACAACTGTAGAACTGCAGTAAACGCACAGGTACGCATACAGTTCACGACGCAGAGCGACAGCAGTTGCCGTAGTACTTTATTGCGGACGGCACGACCTGGAAAAAAAAAAAGAAAAAAAAAATGTTGGCCTATGTCTGCTCTCCCGCCTTAGCACAAATTTTCTCCGACGCACTTCACAGCACCTTTTTTGCGAAAAAACAGTCACGAGTAGATGCCACAGCTAAAACAAAGCAATTTTTGGCGCCATGCATGCGTTACCGAGGCAGGATCGAGTGTTTATTCAGGAGATTACGCCGTCGCCTCAGCTAACAAACATTTTTCTCGATTCACAAATTCTCTCTAATTGCGCTCGTAACAAGAGCTCCAAGAAATCTGCGAATGCAACAGATAATGATGTTAGGCATAACTGCACTCTTCACGCAATTTCACACATGCATGCATTTAATTCGAACTACGTGTACCGGCACAGAGAAAACCTAACGAAGAAAGCGGCAACTCACTTTCTCGCGCTAAGAAACGATTTTCTCGCAAACATGCGCGGAGTGAGAGGAGCACAAAATGGCTCTCTGCGCCTAACAGCACAATGCGACAAATGTTAGCTTAAGGCTTACATGACGAATACAATACGCACTTTGCAAATTAATGACGGCGTTCCCAAGCAACAGCCAATCTGCGAGGCACACGAAACAAGCGAAGACCACGAAGCACGTCGAGCACGTTATCACACATCTTTTATCGCGTCACCATGCAGCTGTCCGTACTTCATTGCATTAAACGCTCATGAACACGGAGCGCGATAACGTTCTGGTTAAAAGCGTTTTATTTTGTTCTTGTTAACCTTTCGTTCTGTCATATGCTCTGATTGACGGGCGGTTAAATGTCGATGTTTTTACGCTGTTGTGGCCTTTTATTTTGTTTGTTCTGGTCAACAGCCTTTTGATAACCTTTTTGTTGTTCACAGATGTTCAATTTCGGTTTCGGTTCTGTAAACTACAACGGCCGGACGGACATTGTGAGGTCTGAAGGTGCTTCGCCCCTAAAATATTAATAATAATAATAATAATAATAATAATAATAATAATAATAATAATAAAAAAGCCGGCAGATCCCACGCACGTGGGAATCGATGTAATGCGAAGGAGGCAGGAAGGAGCAAATCATGCTTTACATAATTTGCATGTCATGTTTTACATGTTACGACCTGTCATTTGTGTTCGTCATACAGTCAAGTCGCGATATACCAATTTTGGTGTATGTCAAGCTAGCGAACTGGACTCAAGCGCACCATGAGCGTGGCATGTAAATGGCATTGTAGATGACATGCATGCCAAGATTTTCATGTTACCACCTGCCACTTATGTTTGTTATACAGTCATGTCACTCAATACCAAATTTGGTGTATATCAAGCTAACGAAACGGCCGCGAGCGCGCCATGAGCGGGGGCATGCAAGTCATGTTGTTCATGACTTGTCATGATTTCCATATTACCACTTGTCATTTGTGTTCGTCATACAGTCATGCCACTCAATACCGAATTTGGTGTATCTCAAGCTAACGAAACGGCCTGCGAGCACGCCATGAGCGTGTCATGCAGTCATCTCGCACATGACAAGTCATGATTTTCATATTACCACTTGTCATTTGCGTTCGTCATACAGTCATGTCACTCAATCCCAAATTTGGTGTATGTCAAGCTAACGAAACGGCCGCGAGCGCGCCATGAGCGTGGAATGCAAGTCATGTCGCTCAAGACATGTCATGGTTTCCATATTACCACTGGCCATTTATGTTCGTCATACAGTCATGTCACTCAATACCAAATTTGGTATAAATCCCATTAAAGATACGGCCAGGAGAGCACAAAGTCGTAGGCGGCTAGATAGATAGATAGATAGATAGATAGATAGATAGATAGATAGATAGATAGATAGATAGATAGATAGATAGATAGATAGATAGATAGATAGATAGATAGATAGATAGATAGATAGATACGCTCAAAGTCGCCGAAGTTCGCTAAGAAATGCTTCGCATTTAATAATAATAATAATAATAATAATAATAACAATAATAATAATAATAAATAGTAATAATAATTGATGGGGTTTAACGACCCAAAACCACGATATGATTATGAGAGACGCCGTAGTGGAGGGCTCCAGAAATTTCGACCAAATCAGGTTTTTAGCGTGCACCTAAATCTAAGTACATAGGCCCCGGCATTTCCGCCTGAATCGAAAATGCGGCCGCCACGGCCAGCATTCGATCCCGAGACCTGCGGGCTCACTCACTTTCATAGCCATGCCTACTCACACTCATGAGCACTCACTCACATTCATACTTACGTCTACTCACACTCATGAGTACTCACGCACGTTCACACTCACACATACTCACACTCATGAGTACTCACTCACATTCTTACTAATGTCTACTCATACTAATATGCACTCACTCACGTTTATACTGACGGCTTTTAAAGTAGTGCGAGTGAGTGTACTCATGGAGTGAGCATGTCGAGCTATAACTGTCTATGGCCGTCCATACCAATATGGCCGAAATTTACCCACTCTCCAGACGATCGCGAGGCGTTCGTATTCCGTGATTGAGTAATTGCGTACCACTAGAGGTCAAAGACGGTTAGCAAGTGTTATGACACGCTCGCAATCATACTGTCGTTGTGCGGAAACAGCTCCGATGCCGTGGCAGGTCGCGTATCTCCGCTCTAACGCGCACTTGCGTTGGAGCGATATCAAAGTAGCCGAGAATACATCGCGTTGTGAGTCTTGTGGTAAATTCAGCAAACGCGTTGGTAAAGTCCCCAGACAAAGGTCACATCCCTCTTCAGTAGTTCCATGAGGGGGCGTGTGACGACAGCGAAATTATGCACCAATCTGCGAAATTAGGGACAGGCCCACAGAGCTGTTAACGTCGTTCGCACAGGTCGGCACAGAGAAATCCCTTGACTTCGCGAACTTTGTCTGACTAGAACGAACACCAGAACGATCCACGCGTTCTCCGAGAAGAGAAGAGGACAGTGAGTTGCCGGCGGCCGAAGTGAGATTTCGACAAGTTTACCTGAAGTCCTGCTTTGCGAAAACAAAGAATTCTCGAGAGACTTTTGAGGTGGGTTTGGAAATTCGGTGAAAAGACAGTTACGTCATCGAGGTAGTATAAAGCGATTGACCACTTAAAACTGGGAAGGACAGCGTCCATGATCCGTTCGAATGTAGCTGGAGCATTGCATAACCCGAATAGCATCAGTTTGAGCTGATAGAGCTCATCAGGTGTTATGAACGCCGTCTTTTCGTGGTCATGCGTCATCAGCTCCTATCTGCCAGTACCCGGAACGAAGTTCTATGGAAGAAGAGAAATACTTTGCTCCACTAAGGCAGTCAAGGGCGTCATCATCTATCTGTGTCAGGGGACACAGGTCCTTTTTTGTTACCTTGTTAAGATTTTGGTAGTCGACCCGGAAGCGCCAGCTGTTATCCTTCTTCCCGCGTGACGAGTACGACAGGCGAAGCCCAAGGACATGAGAAGAAGGTTCAATGATGTCCTGGCCAAGCATCTTGTCACCTTTCTTCTGGATGACTTGGCGCTCGGTGGAGGAAACACGATAGGACCGCCTCTGTGTACCGTATTAGCATAGCCGGTGTTGATCGGATACCTTACGACGGCTATTTGGGCCCAGAGGTCGGTCATAGAGGTCAAATATGTCTTGCTTCGACGCGAGAAGGCCACGAACTGCGTGCACATGCCTGGCCAGGAAGTCACAGGCGAACATTTTCATCATACATTATAATATAATGTCCAACTCAAGACTAGTTGGCGACGGCGTACACCCAAATAAGGCTGATATGTGGCAGTCGCAGGCCCAGGTGAGGGCTGAAATATATAACGTAACTCAATACCTCCACGGCACTTTAACCCAACCTCGCGACATGATTTAGATGCTGACATTAAGGTGGTGTGAATTCAGTATCCAATGGCTCAGAATGAGTTACGAAGAATGTTCCATGTGAAGGATCGATTGAATTTATTCCGCCAAATTATCATTACGCGATCTTGAGCATTCCAGAGCTAATGCGCAAACACACTCTCCCACTATTTTGTCTGATTTCTTTCTTTTGCGATTTCAGTGTTTCCGATGCCAATGGTATATTCTTTTTGTCAATGCAAAGAATTCAGTGTTTGTACTTAAAAGCTTTTCTCAGTTTTTGTGACCTTGAGGCAGCTAGGAATCATTAGTATTATCTCTTCAGATCAGTGGTCTCAAACTGACCTCAACTATTGGGCCGCAGTCGTGAAATTGAGTCCCTTACGGCGAATAAAGCGCTAACAAGCTTCCTGACTATTGTATTTCACTCTTTCTTGCTCTTTCAGTGTTTCCAATACCAATCTTGTATGCGAACATTGCCATGGAGGGCTTCGCTTGGGCATACCATATACACAGGCTCTGGTAATGAGATTTTTACTGAATTTTTATTAAAACATTTAGAAGCCTATTCTATTAAGGTTGCTTACTCGAACATTGCGTTTCAGAGCAGCTGATCAGTAATAACACACTTTGCATGTGTTTGCAAGTGTTGCAGTTCTTTTATTGGTAGAATATGTAAGTAGATAGAGCACAACGGTTTGCGTGTCGCTACAACATCATACCACTGCACTACCTTTTCCATGCAGATAGTGGTGCACACACAGAGAGTTGTGTTGAGGTGCAAATATGGCCTGAACAGCCAGATTTTCTTATAGAGCCATGCCTTACTATCCGCTGCTGGTAAGACACTGCGGTATTAGATTTCATTTGCTCCACTCTTTGATTTGCTCCACAAAACAGCACCATTGGACTGTCTTTGTCATTTATGTATATATGATACCACTGTGTACGTAATCCTAGCCCGCATGACGATTAGTCTGGATAATATCTTCAGCTCATGAATGAAGTTCTCTCCCTCCATAATTAACAGAGGTGCCCTTAATAAATGACCAACAAAAATAAAACGTATGGCTTCTTGTCTATGTACATCGTGAACTATTCGATTAAAGCTTATGTTTCCGTTTGCCATTTGACTGTTGTAGTTGATGTCTGGAACCTAATGTCATGACTAAAATCTATTGTTGGTATTTACGCTACATTTGTCGTAGTGATAAGCTTCCTTGAGTAAACAGATATCTATACAAAACGTGCAATCTGCCTACATACCGTTAGTATCACATTTAGAAAAGTTTCTTAACTTTCTTGCAGAAAAAATATTACGCTGAACAAAAATATGCGGTCGGCAGTATAAAAATTCGACATTTTATCCAGACCTTGTAACTTTATATACAGCAAAGCTTGCCGGGACACTGCTAAATGACATCGCATACTTTTTAAAATACTTGTTTTAAAGTTCTCATGGAAGGAGGCAAAACGTTTCACTAGGCCCACATGTTAATATTGCAGATTAGAGAAGAACTTATGTGGTTGCCTGGAAGCCACTGCATTTATGAAATGTCAAGAGCCTTAAAAGTTGAAAATATGCACGTTAAAAGGCGTAACACACACATGGAGTAATGCGCTGAGATGTATGCAAGCGCACATTCGAAGTAACCCATAATGATTAAAAGATAGTTTCATACGAGCGTAAAGCATACAAAAACCGTCACTTTTCTTTGGCTTTCTCTTAAGGGTGGACTTCGCAGTGTCGTATGGGCTGATTGTGCGCAAGCAATTGTGATGTTTGCGTCGCCCTTCGTTATTATCGGAAAAATAGTCTACGACTCATACTTCGTAAGCCCTCCGCTAAGGCCAATAATGGATATCAACGTAACGGACTACGCATTCCGGTAAGTACACTCTCAGTCAAATCCCGGCTAGAACACACGCCTACAGGCTGGAAATGCGGTCAAATTATGGTCGCATCTAGTCAGTTCGTTACGCGGCTCCGGAGCCGTGTCCCAGAAGCGGCCCTACTCTAAGTGGCCTTCAGAATAGCCGTGGCGACGCTTAGACGGTATTTTTTAAGCCAAATTTTTCCTGGCTAGGTACGGCCTGCGGTTACGCGTGACGGCCCTGTAAGTGGTCTGTCTGTAGGCGGCCCTGACCCGGTTGCGAGAAAAAAAAGTTATTTTTTGACGCTGTGAACCGTTTACTCGCCAGTTTGACGGTTGTAATTATCACTACGGGTAATTAGAAGATGAACAGTATCAGAACCATCAACATCTGCGACAACGACATGCAAATTACTCACAGCACTGGAATCGAACTCGGGACCGCGTGCACTGAAAGCAGATAACTTACCCATTGCACCACAGCGCCATGTCGCCACCGCAGCGCCATCTACCATGTCGTTTGCAAACAGTCGGCGCGACGTTGAACTTCTGTTTTTGTGCCATGTGCATGTGTTTGAGCGTGCATTAGGTCAGCAAATAGTTTGCGGGGCTTCATGAACTCCAGACAAACGCGGTAAGCACCTTCGGCTCCGACTTCGGTACGTAATTCGCCGTGCCGCAAGAACGATTAACGTGTGTGCGTGTGTCGTTAAAGCTTCTCCGTGAACAGCGGTTGTTTCGCTCACCGAAAATTCACGAATGTATACCAGCGTGACGAGGATATCCTCAGATTTCGAAACCCACGTACATTTTTTTCCATGTGCGTGTGCTGCGAGCAATTTCCGTTATTTATGCCGCGACGTACACGCGTGTTAGTGGCAGCAGCCCATTCTCAGCTGTTCGTGTAACGTGAACCTGCGTTGGCACATTAATGTTTGAATGGGTATTTTAAAGTGCCTACACTAACCTTTGCATTTAGTGCGCGTGAACCGTCGCGAGCCGCACGTTGGGTCAGCAGCACCTTTTTTAGCAGTTCGACGGTCATCTGTTTCAGCAATTACCACTTATGCGCGCTATTTCGCGCGACACAGTGGTTTTTTACTAATGTTCAGTCTAACTTATCTTACATATGGGAACTAGCTACTCTTACCTTTACTCAGCATCACACCGCTGTTCAAGTGAATGCCGAAACGTGCGCCAAGATCAAGTATGACGTACACAAATTTGCCACGGACAGGTTTCCCTCCAAATAAATAGTTGATGCTTTTGCACGTCTCTTTCGCGAACGTCCGCGCGTAGTTGGGGTGCAGAACGAACTTGAAATATTGTTGCTGCATGCCTCAATAAAACAGCTGATTTTCAGAAAATGAGGATATCTTATAACTGGTACATTGCCACAGCAGTACACAGGTTGGCTTGATCGTGGTTCAACGTTACAAATACCATGCTAGAATACGAGAACTGTAGCAGATATTCAAAACTGAAAAGAAGTCGGTGGCATATGATCTCCTGCTGCCTGGTGCACCTGTACTCGATTTTCGGTTTCGCCATGCAATTACACAACCATTAATAAAAGTTCAACCCACCAATTTTCAATCAATGTGGATCACTCTCTGTCTCACTGCCTTCCGTTTATTTTTTTTTTATTAAATGTATATAAGGAGAGGTTGGTGCCAATGCGTGGCGCCGGCTACTCCTCTGCTCTTGCTCAACAGTTGTCGTCGCATAGTAGAAAACTAACACAAATAAGGTTATACAAAGACACATAGTACAACACTGACGCACTTAGTCCAAGTTCCTCAATACAAGAATCTGTCCACGCTACACAAATTTGTCAGAACACAAGTAATCACGGAATTGAAATGTCCATACAAAACATGAAAGTTCACTAAAATGTTGTCGAAGCCGATCATGATTCTTAGAAGCAGTCTCTTAAATGTTACACTGTAACTGCAATAATTAGGCTTTCACAAATAATTATTTGCCAAAATGAAAACACAAGAATATTGTAGCGAAACATACCGGTGAACAATCACGCGAACACATTTTTTTGTGATTTAGTACTTTTGTGATATTTCTGATTCCTCCAAAAATTGAACTATTGCACGCGCAGTCATTGTTTGTGCATTGTTTTCCAAAAATCATCTGTTCAACTTGTTTTGTAGAACACGAGCATTGATATTGATAGGCCAGTGTTTCAGGAATCTGTATTGCATGCACAAGTACTTTTTTTTTAATGCGTGACAAATGTCATAACTCGATAACTGATAAAAAGAAATACTGTTTGTCGTCTTTTATTGGAATCAAAACAGTAACACTGGGGCTTGCGCAAATGCAGGGAGATGTATGATATCCTAAATAAAGTGTGCCGTAAGCACTGGAAAGTGTTCCCATCATAGACCTTCTTGTAGAAAACCAGGGTGGGCCAATAATTCTTGCTGCTTCCTGAAAGGATATCAAATAAAGAAGTTCATTAGGCTTTCAGCATTCATCAGATTGAATGTTTTACTTAAAACTCTGGCTCGACTTCTTTTGCCACAAACTCTTTTTCAAAAACACAAATTAAAATGAAAAAGGGAGATGTTGCTCGCCGAGTATTGCCTTCCGAGTTTTGCACTTAGTGTGCAAAGCGTAGTGTACGCTGTTGTTCTTGTAATATGTAGGAAAATATGGCAGAGAAAACAACAGTGCAGGTTAGCTAGTTCATGTTTTTTAGCACGTCTTAAAGCAAGGCAAAAGAACAATGTATGATGGCTAGTGTGTGCTAGTGATCATTGTTTAATGAAAGGTGTTCTTTAAGAAAAATAATTCATCCATCCTCAAAACTTACTGCAAGTTTTGTCAAATAACTTAAGCAAACATGGGTCTAGATGTGACAAAACGGATATGTTTAACACGGAGGAGGGGGGGCTAGGTGGCTCCCCCCTCCCCCCTCTCGAAACATTGATGAACGGTGTGTTTTAGTCAAAATAAATAATGAAAATAGCTACTTTTCTCAGACAGTGAAGGCCTTCAGCAAATGACCCCCCCCCCCCCCCCCCCCAAATTCTAGCTACACGGGCATGCTCATACAGTTAACTCAGCTGTGTCATGCAGTATTCAAAACAGGAAGTGCAGTATTTCTAATTGTGCAAACAGTCATTAGTGTGATGCTGCAGATTATTTTTGCATCAGCTGTCTGGGAGGCCAAACAATGAAAACAATTCACATATAGTTTAATGTACAGAGGCCTATCCTCTTTTGCAAACACAGTCGTAAGTTCTAATTAATGAAAACTTTGTATTGTGTAGTGTAACACTTCATGGAACTAAATTAACTGTTATGGAAATATATGTATGCATTCTAATTGCCGACGTAACAAGGTGTGCCTTTCCTATTTCTTCATTAGGAGCAGTACGAACAACGTCAGCAGTACGTACTATTCATAAATAAAAATATTCATACATCAGCAGTTAAGGCAAATGAACCTCCAGAAGTGACAAAAAGCCATATTATGACCTGGAAGAGTGTCATTCTCTATTTCAGAGATTTGTTTCAAAGGCGATTATGTTACTTCGCAGCATCGTGATATCACTATACAAGTCTCAATTACTTTGGGGCAAAATGCGAGTTGCAGTGCTCATATATGACGCATTTGGCGCAATACAGTCAGAAGCAGATGCTTCACAATTCAATTACTTAGTGCACGTCAGTCGCATAATAAATCCAAGCTAACGTATTACCTGCGTCCCTGATTAAACTCCAGTTAGAGCCAGCGGCCTAACATCACTGCGTGGAATCTCAGATAAGAATGCTGCACACTTACCGGTATTCAGCTGTGTTTCAATCGCTTCCTGCGGTTGACTGGGTGGCACATCGGGTGGCATGAAGAACACATCCTGCGTAGATCTCGACCCTGAAAAACGTACGCGGTTCCAGATGTTGAAAAAGTTACACAAGCTGGCATGCCACAATTAAGTCACGAAACAAATACAAGCCATGAACTGAGTAAATTGAAAACAAATTTGTCACAACGTAATGTGTACACATGATAACATAAGAAGCATTGTATTCCGCGAAAAAGCGCATCTACAATGGGATGTAACGACGAGAACACACAAAGCATGTGAATTCGGGAGTAGCTACTGCTGTGCTTAATGTTCTCTCGCAAGTATATAACACGATCAATGTATATATATAATGGGCGAAATGTGCCCCCCCCCTTCCTCCTATTTTTCTTTTTTTCGTTCACTCAGCAAAATTGGATCCTGCACATGCATCAGCAGATATCACGACACCATCAAAGAAAACAAAAGGGCTGCTTACCAATTCGAGCATGTTGTACTGGACCTGTGCCCGCAGTACGCGCATCAACCAGCCTAGTATGGTGCGGCAGGCTCATTGTTCCCCGGCGCGGCAAAATCCATCGCACTCACATTGCGGTGCCTTACATTGCCCTCGATACACACCTTTCATATCCATTGATGAAAACATATTACCCAGCGGCAGGCGCAAAGCGCGCAGCCGACGTGGCAGTTAAGCGCTTTTTCAAGTACGTTGACAAACAGGTGAAGGTTACCGGCATCAAAGCTCTCGCCTGCATGTCTCGTGATGGAGCGGCCGCCCAGCGAGCCTGCGAAACTTCTCAGCTTTCCGGCGGTTCTCGCAGTTCTCGTCTGTCGTTTTTTTTTCCCTTCACGCGCGCGCCGGGCGACGCGGAGCGCGCCTCTAATTCTTTCTTTTCCTAATTTTTTTTTTGCGTTCAAGCGCATGCGTGTGCAATTGTTTCCGACGCTTCGCCGTGCCCTCGGCGCCCTGTTCCCCGCCGCCCTGTCGTTCTGCTCGCACGCGGATCGCCTGCGGAGCCGTATGCGGACTTCGGCCGCTTATCAGCGATTGTTTATAGGCGGCACTCCTCAAGTTTCGAGGCCGCCTGAAGAGAGTAACGTATACTTTCTCCTCGCCGGGCCTTTGTCCACTTAGCCGTGATAATAAACAGTACGTCGAAGGATGCCGCCTATATCGAGGCTAGTATCCAGGACCGTACTGAGAGTGTAGTCTATCTGTACAGCTTAT
>JALIZH010018663.1:0-57503 GCA_030522465.1 Rhipicephalus appendiculatus | reverse complement strand
TTAACAACCAGATTTATCCCGCAAGTTTCGTAGTCCTAGAGCGGTGCTCGAGAGACGTTATTCTTGGTATGGACTTCCTAGGTATTCATGGTGCAATCATCGACCTGAGATCCAAGTCGATAACGCTATCCTCACAAAAGCCCTACCGCCGAACACGCTGCCCAGGCAGCCCGCCTTAAATGTGCTGGAAGACCAGGTAACCATTCCCCCTCGCTCCAGCATCATGATTTCCATCGGCACTCAGGAATCAGAAGACTTGAAGGCGTCGTTGAAGGCGACCAGCGCCAGTTGATTAACCGCGAGATTTCCGTCGCGAGAGGAATAGCAGAGCTGCGGGGAGGAAAAACAAGAAAACAAAACGAATGTTCACCATGAACTGCACCTCATAGCTGGGCACTGTTACGCTGGTCTCTGCGACGCACCTTTCACATTCACCTTTCATATTCACCGGCTTCACGATTAACTCCGTGTGGACAGTAGTGCTGGTGGTTCGTTCTCCTTCGCAGTAGGTCATCATATGTCTCCTCGGCGACCCTCATCAAAACTTGTCAGTGCTCCCGCCGCGTCATCTCTTCACATTTCAAAGTGCAACTGACCGAACTACATCATCAAGCAACACGTCTTCTCTGATTGAGCGAACCACGTTAACACTTGAACAAATGGTGTGTATAGAAATGGCGTATATAAATAGCTTGCCGTTAGCAGTCCGAAGAGCGTACGGTTCGTGGCCGAGTCGATTCGCGCTGCGCGCTGTGGAGCGAGAGGTCGTAGGTTCAACTCCCGCTGACGAATTTTTTTTGAAATATTTTTTTTCTTTGCCATATGTTAGTGTATATGCCGTATGTTAGTGTAGCCGTGGTGGACCCCGGCATGAAACACTTTCGTGTTAAAAGTTAGAACATGTAGAATAATTTGAAAACAAGAGGAAGACACACAAATGTATCCAGGAATGAAAACAAGAAAACAAAGTGCTATAGTAATAAGTTCGGTAATATACAGTAATATTATAATATAACTATATAAATCGAAGAGCAAGGAAACATATACTTTCGACCGCGATATTTCTTTTAAGAATAAAATTTGACACTTTCAAATATATATCGCGTAGTTACAGAACATGAAATCCAAGGTTTGACGAAACATCGTCTGGTGGGGAAGAAGTATGAGGAAAAGGTTACAGTACTTCCAGAGTTAATTCATTTGTTTTATCATACATGGCTTCCAATAGAAAAAAATCTTGCTCGAAACAGCGAAACACATATGCAAGTACACAGGAAGTCGATAAACGGAAAGTGTTAAACCTTACATTGTATGCTGGCTTCTATGCGCGTTGACTTCGTCGTGCTATTTTTAATAACAGTAAGAATTAAATGCACGGATCTGAAAAGTAACCAATGCAAATCCATCGACATATGTTATTGCGATAATGACTCTTCTGCGAACTTATAACGTCGCGCTCTGGTCGCTGCCGGCAAGACAATATATATATATATATATATATATACTTTCCTTGGCATCTTTGTCTGTTAGTTCTCATTCATACTATGTTTAACAAAGCAAACGAGCCCTTAAGTTTACAATTCCTTCCTTCATTCATAACGAGGGTCTCGCTCTGGCAGACTTGATGCCTTCAGGTGGTATGCGAGGGATTAATAGTCAGCTGCCCTCTCGTAATAAGATCACGTACTACGTGACGCCTACAGGCAAAAAAGAGTGTTCCACACTCGCCGTAATGGCAACAGGCGGCGCTGACTGACGCTCCCACGTTTAAGTACACATATATACCCCATAAAGTGGACGGGGGAGATGACCGCCACCGTAGCTCAGTGGTAGAGCATCGGACGCGTTATTCGAAGGTCGCAGGTTCGGATCCTGCCGGTGGCAAGTTATCTTTCCGTCCACTTTCATTTCTTCACATATACATTACAATTACTTCTAATAGCTTCCCCTATACTTTCCTTGGCATCTTTGTCTGTTAGTTCTCATTAATACTATGTTTAACAAAGCAAGCGAGCGCTTAAGTTTACAATTCCTTCCTCTATATATATATATATATATATATATTCTACAACATGGTGTCACCTTTTCTTAAACCTTGCTGAATGAATTCCGGCTACGATCATCAAACTGCATTTATGGTCACTTGAGCAACTGTCTGCGCATCCTGCTATTTTGTTGACCTAATTCATCGCAGACGAGTTCTAGGGCATGTAATATGTGTCAATTCATTTTTGTTTAATGATGAGCGCTTGGAGTGGTATGTGCTCTATAGCCTAGTGATTTTGTTGATGTATAATGTTTTCCTATATACAACTGACAATAACTTAGCCATGTGATACGTCAAAAAGCGACTTTTATATGTGCCCTTGCGTGGCATCTGTCGACGTTCAATCGGAACAACGCAGGCCCACCTCCTTAACATCATTATGTATCAGTCAATGGTTGCTCAGACATCAGAACTATTGCTAGTTTCTTCAAGCAGTCATCCCCACTTGTGCTTCAGATAGAACTGCTTCATGCCATTTACGGTTTCCTTAGCTGGGTTTCTGATGTAGCCATTTATGTCCTGCTTATGATTAAACTTGTGCACATTGACATCCACTCTTCATTTCTCTATGTCATCAACAGATATCTTGTTTACAGATTTTGTAATTAGCTTAAATGGCAAAACGTATGTTTTATGCACGCTAGGTCTTTAAGGGCCCCATTAGGCCACTCGTCTTTTTAGTTTTATTGCAATATTACTTATAGAGACACCATTACCGGATATATGCCATGGTTGTCGCATCGCTGTGATGTTCCGTATAAAGTCAAAATTCGTAAAATCGCCCCGAGTGTCGTAGGATGTATGTGCGAGTAAATGCAAGCGAGGGCACCCACTATAGCAGGTCTAGTAGAAATGAAACGCGCCTGCCGTCTCCGTCGCGAAAGACTCATTGAGGACTGCCAATGGGGGGTTCTTAGTGGATTCTTCAAAAATGCATGCGTACTATAATAAAAGGCGTGGTCGTTGGCGCCGTTCATTTACACGGCATCAGAATACAGCTTAAATGTGTCGTGCTCACATTGGATAGTGTGCTTTGAGGACTGACAGGAAAAAGATTGTTTCGCTCCCAGCTGCGATTGCTTTGCCTTAGGCCAGCTTTTTCTGGTGTTATTCCAGGTGTCATACTTGAGAAGTTAGCATGTGAACAAGAGTTGCTACATATATGCTTCGGAGAATACCACAGTCATAGCTAAACATTGCAACGGGACAACTAGACTGCTACTTAAAGACACTAAAGAGAAACAATGCCTTAGTTTAGATTGATAAACTGCACTCTGAGAACTCTAATGCCATATGTCTCACTATCACAAGTTTATTATTAGCGGAGACTATCAAGGTGGAAGTTTCATTTTAAATGCGAAGCATTTTTTTGCGTACTCCAGACACCATGAGTTTGTCTCTATCTATCTATCTATCTATCTATCTATCTATCTATCTATCTATCTATCTATCTATCTATCTATCTATCTATCTATCTATCTATCTATCTATCTATCTATCTATCTATCTATCTATCTATCTATCTAGCCGCCTACGACTGGGTGCTCTCGTGATCACCTCCTTAGCTTGGGGTAGACCAAAATTAGTATGGGAGGGTATGAGGGTTTGACAATTATGACTGTCTGTTCATGATATGAATAATGTCAAAATCCGGTCGAATACGACGTCAAATCCTTTCCTCCAGACACGTGTGGCACATACCCGTACACCACAGGCCGCGGTATGCGGGTATGCACAACACGTGTTTTGACAGTTTATATCTACCGAAGAACGGCAAGAACAGACATTGGTAATTTAAATACCAGACCGTTCAGAAAACCCCACATCGGCAGCGTTGACCCGACGAATGCAAAGAATACATGTTATGGTCCCAGCAGGAACCGAACCCAAACATTGTGCGTGTTAATCAATTATTCTACCACCGAGCCACGCCAGATCTCGGGACTCCTTTGGAAAAAGAACCTGTGCAGGCGTAATGTTGGTGAAACGCCTGTTGTGGTTGCAGTGCTGCCCATATTATTTTATGAACATTACATGTGTACCCCAGTGATACAGGCGTGACTTCGGGTTAGCGTCAATTGTAGTTAAGCGCCATCCACTACAGTTGGTCTACGTAGCACTAGCCAGGGCTACCACCCTCGCAAGCACCAGCGCTGCGTTTCAGCCCACCGTTTCTGGTGTTGGTAATACCCATGTTGCTGTTGGCATCGTTACGCAACTGTAAACAGCTGGTTGTATAAAACATGTGCCACTGTTCAACATACGTATCTGTGCGTATAACATTTGTACACATATTTTGCGTCATTTTGTAACGTTTCGCGCAACTAAAAAATTGCACCACAGTCACCTTCTCTCCGCATGCTTCGCATGACATGGATTCCCATGGTAAGCGAGATCTGCCGAATTTTTAAATTTCGCGCCAAAATATCCGCGCGTGTTGTCGAAAATTTCAAAAAGTATTTTTCATATTTTCGTCACATTGGCTGAACGAAATTTTCTCAAACGTCGTATGCTAAGTGTATGGCACCCACTGATGATAATATACTTCATTTTTACCGATTAGAAGCTACGTAGGACCCAGTAGACGCCTTCAAAATCTATGACGTCACGGTGTTTGGTATGGGAATCTCAAGGTGGCGTCTCCACCCGCATTTTCTTCCCGCGTGTTTTCTCGCTTACCAGGCGTCGTGCCGCGGTAAGAGTGGTGTTTTCGGGATTTTGAAGATGTACTTTACTAATACGCGAAAAACCATTTTGCTCTTTAGTGTCCCTTTAAATATCTGCTGATACAGCCGACACCATATAATGTCAACAGGAAAAGCGGGAAAATACCCCACTATTATGCCCGTTCATTACGCCAGATGTTGCGTACCTAACTGGTCAGCAGCCCTACGTTAGGAGCACGAAACCTGAGAAAGGAAACAGCAGTTGTTCCGGAACTTCAAAATGTGTTCCTCTTGGTCAGTGAGTGTAATTATCGTGAAGTGCCACAAGCTACATGTTCAGACGAGTTTCGCCGTATACTCTTGACTGTAGATGAAGTCGTGAAGCATCTTCACCAGCACTAGAGCCATAAATGACAACACACAATACTAAGCCAGAGGGTAGATACATATACTGAGATACATTTATCTTTGACGTAAGTGGATATTTCAGAGATGCTTCAGCAAATAGAAGAACAAAGGTTTTCCGCAATACAGATACGGTAATACAGATACTGGAATACCGTTTCTTCAGGTATGCTCATGATCCGCCAATACAATGATTAAGTGCGGCATAATCTGGGAAAGAAAGTTGCCGCGCATTCAAGTTTGCAGTTTATTTACTCATTGATTACAGTACCTTCAGCGCCATAAAGGCACTTCAAAGGGCGAGGGGTTACAAAGCACACAATTGGTAATAATGCCATCATTATAGGTATCAATTGCCATAGAATTACACTATTCCAGAGCAAGAGTAACAAGGATTAGACACCGAAATCAACATACTTGGTGACAACAATCATAGTTCAAGCGAATGACTCGAATCACCAACAAAAACCCGTGAATTTAGAAAAAGTATGCATTCATTTTGCACATCAAATCTGTTTTACTGAGAAGGTTGCTGTGTAAGTTGCGCTTAGCCAACAAGAGCTTCTCAAACAGGCTGTCTTCTAGAAAGCGTCGGTTCGGCCTCAACACAAGACTCGAAAAAAAATGTCTTAGAAGAACGGAGCGTTGGGTGAGTTGGTATTGCATTGTGAATGGCATTTTTGCGCAAAAAAGGACACACGAAAACGAAAGGAAGAACCCACAAGACTGGCGCAGACTAACAACTGAAAGTTTATTGTCAGAAAAACACACATATAAAGAAAAGGGCAGACACGTGGTTATGATTACAGGTTGGCGGTTAGATAATCTACCTCAAGTTTATGCAAGTTCACCGATGGCCTTGCCACACACATGTCACCGGACTTGTCAATATAAAAAGCCTCAACAATCTCTCGCGCGGTCCTATCTTTGAGCCTGGACAACACTTTTGTTTCATTCAATAGTGGATGACACTTACATTCCTTGCAATGCAGGCAGAGATTAGACGAAGGCTGCCCTTTCAGCAGTTCCTATGGTCCATTAATCGGTTATTCAAACAGCGCCCGGTTTGACCGATGTAACACTTTCCACACGATAGTGGGATACGATATACTACCCCCTTACCACACTCAACCAATCTGTCCCGGTGCTTAACATCACAATCATTCCATCTTTTCTTGCCGCCCTCGACTTTCCTTTCAACGGCTGCGCAGATGCGACCTAACTTGTTCTTGGCGGAGAATACTACGTCAATGCCAAAACGACTTCCCACCTTCTTCATGCGGTGCGAAAAGGCATGCACATACGATTATTGAGGAAGTTGAAACGTGAAGGTAGTGGTGGTGCAATGACGGAGGCTCATGTTAAGGATAGGCCGGTTGTAAGCATTCCGTATGTGCATGCCTTTTCGCACCGCATGAAGAAGGTGGGAAGTCGTTTTGGCATTGACGTAGTATTCTCCGCCAAGAACAAGTTAGGTCGCATCTGCGCAGCCGTTGAAAGGAAAGTCGAGGGCGGCAAGAAAAGATGGAATGATTGTGATGTTAAGCACCGGGACAGATTGGTTGAGTGTGGTAAGGGGGTAGTATATCGTATCCCACTATCGTGTGGAAAGTGTTACATCGGTCAAACCGGGCGCTGTTTGAATAACCGATTAATGGACCATAGGAACTCGCTGAAAGGGCAGCCTTCGTCTAATCTCTGCCTGCATTGCAAGGAATGTAAGTGTCATCCACTATTGAATGAAACAAAAGTGTTGTCCAGGCTCAAAGATAGGACCGCGCGAGAGATTGTTGAGGCTTTTTTATATTGACAAGTCCGGTGACATGTGTGTGGCAAGGCCATCGGTGAACTTGCATAAACTTGAGGTAGATTATCTAACCGCCAACCTGTAATCATAACCACGTGTCTGCCCTTTTCTTTATATGTGTGTTTTTCTGACAATAAACTTTCAGTTGTTAGTCTGCGCCAGTCTTGTGGGTTCTTCCTTTCGTTTTCGTGTGTCCTTTTTTGCGCAAAAATGCCATTCACAAAAAAAATGTACTTCTCTACTGCAACAGACGAGCACAAATTCTTGCTAAATAGTGATTAAATACCGCCCGCATAGCCGGATAGCCCTGAAGCGAGTATACTGAAGTGACCAGGCGTCCCGATTTAGGCGGAAAATCTCCCTGTTTAGGGCCCTGGTCCCGGTGTTTTGTCCCGCTTTCGGCAGAGAGCCGGTTCGCGGTCTCGGTTAGCTAGCCCGGCCACCACATCATTGCTTTATCTGTCTTCTATCTATCTCTTTCTCTCTTTCATACTTTCGATCTTTCCTTTTCTCTCTCTCTGTCTTCTTGTTTCTCGTTCTCTCACCCATAGCAACGCCCATATTATATGCTTGTTCAGCTACCGCGAGCGGATAGACGAGTGGTTACGACGCTCGCCTTCGCCCCATGACGGGTTCTAATCGCACCTCGATATTTTATTGCGTTTTATTTCATTCGTCTCCTTCCCTTGATTGCCACTCCTCCTCCTTTCCTTTCTGCTCTTCACTTCACCGAGCAGAGTTTTCGCGCAGCGCTCGCCTCCTTCCCGAGTCCTTGCCTCAACACTTCTCGTTACACTGGCTTTACTATCTCCAACCCTAGGCCTTCCTCACCACTCATTTACCACCGCTCTAAATCCCCTCTCCTTAGCTCCACTATCTCCGTCCAGTGTCATCGCCTTTCCTCGCATCTGCCGTACTAGGTAGCGGGGCTTTCCCTATTCCTTTGACGCATACACGCCGGAGTTTTTGCGCACACCACGCGGACTTACTCCAAACATAAAACAGTTCCACTGTTAAACTGAAATTTTCTGTTTGAGATACATGACATATTCTTCCTTCTGTCAATGGGTTGGCCTTTAAAACACCCCACTCGTTGCGCAATTCACATGTTATGACGCCTGGCACGATGCTACGCTTCTGTCAAGCAATATTACATTCGTTAAGGAGGTTGCTTCCACTACATGGCATTCATACAGTGTTTTTTTTGTTCGTAAGACGTATCGAGCAATAGAGGAACTTCGTGGCAGAACAGCTGGTTGCCACGCAGACGGCCTTGGTTAGATTCTCACTAGGTCGGAGTTTTTTTATTGTTTATTTTATTTGACTTTTTTTTTTCGATTTTTCGTTCACTGACAAGATGATTTTTCGCTGACAACCAGCGACGCCGTCAACGACGCCAATGCCAACACCCACGCCTACACTGACACCCGAATTCCTCAGAAACGAGCTCTTTATTGCTATCGCGTTACAAATTTTATTCACCCCCCTTGTAAATACGCCTCACTTTACTTCTGCCAAAAAAAGTAACAATATACCCGTGTCAGGCATTGTATCGCGATACAATCGGTGATCGTAACAGTTTTTCGGTACTGAAATACAAATAGATTTTTCAAATGTAGCTCAATGCAGAAATTATAGGCACTCAAAAGTATGTTGGAAATTCAATTGTGATGCTCTTGTATCGCCATACTGCAGGATGGTACCTGGGTGGTGGCGTGGTGGCTGGTTGCAGCTACCATCCTTCTGCAACCAACTAGCCAGATGGGGTGGCCGCGTGCTGTAGCGCGTAGCAGCGCGCACAGTGGTCGTTTTGGATCCGCTGCCGTGCGCTTCGGAAAAATGTACCTTAGGACTGGTGTCCTTTGTTTGAACACACGCACGCACGCATATATATATATATATATATATATATATATATATATATATATATATATATATATATATATATATATATATATATATATATATATATATATATATATATATATATATACGTATCGGCCGCGGGACCGACATTCGTTGGAGTGATCACTCCGACGAACGCCAGTCCCGCGGCCGAAACGTCAGTCCTTCCCAGAACAATTTTTTCCTACGCGCTTGATATATTTTTTTTTGAACTGTTACTTCCAGGTCCTATGTTATCCCTTCATTATATATATATATATATATATATATATATATATATATATATATATATATATATATATATATATATATATATATATATGTGTGTGTGTGTAGGTGTGTTTGTGGTTGTGTGTTTGTGTGTCAATGTAGGGGAAGTGATATGCTCTGACGGCTGTTGGAAAAATGTGCCTCACGTGCCCATGCCATATAAACACTATCCTAATCGATTATCTCGAAGACAGAGATAAAAGAACAGCTGTGTTCTTTAGACTTGCTCTGCATTTAAGTTGTCCTCATTCGTCAGTAGAGTCTAAAATAGTACGATTTATTCTGCATTAATATATCCCCTTCAGGCGCGCATTATGATGCACTGTCTGGAAATGTCTGAATTTCGCACAACGTAATTCTAAGGCACTCGTTAATACAATCTAAAGAAGAAATTTAAGAAAGATGTTGTTTTTGCGCGCTTTGCTAATTATTCCCAATTAGCGTATAATTATATATTTAATTATTCTGCTGCTAGTCATGTTCGATCTTTATACAAAAGGAAGGTAATCTTAGGATCAAAATACACACGCAGTTCGTTTTTGGCTGTGTTCATTCTGAGCAAAAAAAATAATACTTATGAAGTTAGTCCTGGTACGCGCCACGTCCAGTGACCCTTGAAACATCGTAGTGCCTTTATCAAAGTGATCGGCTGCAGTCATACGCAGCACATTGGGGTTAAATCAAGATGTGCTGACTACGAAGAAGGTTCAATTATTCCTATGCGCAATGTGTCTTGCCCTTTTTTTTCCTACTAGTCCGAGGAACTTTCAAAAATAAGTTGCGTCCACGTATTTGGACGCTGCGCCCGAAGGGGATATAATACATGCCATGCTTACAGATATAGTTACAATATTAAGCTGAAGAGAACATGCCTTAAAAACAAGTGTAGCTTATTTTTAAGGCAAGTTCTGTTCAATGTATATATGTGTGCTGCTCATACATTTCCTTTCGGATTTTTGAAAAGGTCAAAATTGCTTAGAAATAAAAGGCCCGCATTAGGTAGACACTGCCCACTAATGTTTTGTAAGAGGATGGATGTGATCCAGGCGAGGAGTACACGAAGAAGTGCGGGAAATATTTCCGAAAAGCCTCATAATATTTTTCAGATAATACCATCGTAATTTTTACGCCTTTCTTTAGATACACCATAACTTATAAGCACGTCAGCAGTAGTTCAGCAAAAATAATATACCGAAGATTTATAAGAAAGTAACTTACACGTCTGTGTTTGTGCTGGAAAAAATTTGAAAAAGTGAAGTCACACGCAGTTCTAATATGGAACGTTAAAACACCTCATAAAATGCAATAAGTATCTGCTTGTATATGTCCAACATCAGCACCGATGTTTCACAGGGAACTGCCAACATGGGATGCTTAAACTCCCTCTTGAAACAAATTTCTTGGAAACTTCGCAAGACATAACTAAAGCACTTCCAAATATAATAATGAAACTTTATACACTGAGCTCCCTACCGTCGATTATAAAAAATCCCAGCCACTTAGAGGCAGTCAGCAAAGAATATCAGCATCATGTGAATTTCATAACAAAATGCCGTGATCAAGAATGTTCGTTGTGATGCGCTGCCACTAACAATATGTGTGTTATTCTCCAGAGATACTACAATATTAAAAAAAAAAAAACGAACATGAAAAATACATCAGAACCTCCAGTTTGCTATGAAGTGCATCTCGAATATTATTACCAATAACTTCTGAAAATCAGTTTGGCTTTTTTGCTCATCTAAACGTTTATTTATCGCGCAAAAACTCCCTTTACGCACGCAGAAGATAATGGTTACGAGAGGTGTACGTAACGCGTTACTAGTAGTGCATTACTTGTAAACGATTACATTTAGTCTAACTTTATAACGTTTTAATTTTTTTAAAACCCATTGATCCTTCCAATGCAATTAGGTCTTTCCCAGCAAACGGTTAGACGATAGAAGTGTATTATATATCACACAGCTTTTAAAAATAGGTACCTTAACATACGACATTCGTATTATTGCGTAAGAGTTCAAGCGCTGCTTCAAAACTTACGCGAAAAAATGAATTTTGTCTCACGGACACAGTGGCACTCTAGAATACGTTAAGCTTCAAGAATATCGCGTCTGGACGAAAGAGTAGACAGCCATAGTCGATGCCTTCTATGATCATTGCCAGTACTTCTGCAGATTTTGAGTGGTACTAAACAAACGAACGCTAAGAAACGGGGTCTTAAAGGAACTGTCTACCGCCCTTCATAGCTTTTCTGCTTTGTGTCGCAATAAAAAGCGTACCGTGTGAAGTGCCCAACCTTGCAGCAGTTTCTCTGGAAAGTGAGTAGAAATTTTTAAAACAGAATTTTGCGATCTTCGTTCGGTCTTCTTCGACTGGTGTGATGAATGCCCACAACACTGCTTGGTGGAGGCGATGACGATTGTAGTGCCGGTGAAAGTCGAAAACTGAAACCACGTGCAGCTTTTGCAGGCTTCACCAATTTTTGTTTAATAATAAAACAAATACCGTAGTGGTCGTTTAAAGCACACAAATTGCCAGATAAAGTATTATTACCACAGTTTCTCCATCTTTGTTTATTCAGCCTGAAAAACCACCGCAGTCGAGCGGAAATGTTGGCCTGTTCCAGCAACACTGGCACGCCGGCGTTGTGAAATGAATTGTAGTGGTTCCACTCATGCCAAACCTGCTACAAAAACGAAAGGAACAGAAGGTTCCTGGTGTCTTTCAGTTATGTTTAGGTGTTCTGTGCTGCATATGCGATATCAGAGCCAGCATGGACGCCTTAGTGAAGCGGAAGGTGATGGCAAAATCTTCAATGCAGAACCTCGGTGAATACTGGTGTGCACTTTACGCATGAGGACTCGCGCAACGTTACTAGATTACGTTGGACGCGCGGGCATGGCTCGAAAATTCCCTGAAGTCAGTCGCGCTGCTGTTCGCCGATGTCATTTTTTTTTGTTGTGAGCGACGCCGGACGCAGTGCTCACGTTTCACCGCCTTAGGTATGCAGGCGTGCGAACGCGCCGCCAGCAGCGCCACTGGGCGCCTCTTTGAACGTGTGAGAAAAAAAAGCAAAAATTACTCTCTGGCGTCAGCTAAAGCTGCCTCAAGTGCGTAAAACACAATTTCAAGTTATACATGTTTGTTTTTAAGCAAAATGAGTCTACCTGCGCGGATTTCTTGTCCTGCCAGTAGATTGAACCACATCGCTGCTTGGTGACGCTAGCGGTCATTCTTTGTCGACTTTCAACGTCAAATTAAAATTATAATTCATTTTTATGGGACAAAAGCATGCTCGTTGCCGCCGATGAAATGAACGATCTTCTCATTTTCGCCACAACCAGAAAATTTTTTTCGAGCGGTAGACAGTCCCTTTAAACAAGAGACACATGGGACGCCTCTTCCGTGCATCTCTTTCTTAATAGCCCGCTTTTTAGCGCTCGTTTGTTTTACATTAAGTATGAACTAGCTTGCCCAAATAAGCCTTCCTAATTTAACTGGTACTTCAGGAACAGCCTCACCCATTCGCATTGTTCCTTTTCACGGCCGTCGTAGCCCCGTACAACGACAGTTCAGTCTCTGAATATCTGTACGACACTCTGCCTCTGCCCTTCAATGGAGTATTGCTTTGCTTCTTTCTATAATTGAAACTGAACCTCCGCTGCCTACAAGAGCTCGTATAGTTCGACTGTTGACATCATGTTTTATATGCGGTAAACTTGAAGAAAAATGTTGGTGGTCTTCTGCGTTACATGAACGAGTTTATCCTTTGCTGTATATTTGTAGACATTTTTCGAGGTTCCATTCGTCTGTACGAGAGTTATTTTCCTGCTAAAGCCAGAGCCGACGTTTACAAAATCCAGAAAGTACGTTTCATCCGAACGGCTAATGATTGGTGTCTCTGGAATATCTTGTTAACTCTTGAATTTTCGTTCAGCCATGGGATGTGATAATAGCTTGAGTAGTTATAGACGTGCTTCGAGCATTTTCGAACTTTGCGCTCACACCTGCCCTTGAAAATGCTTAGGTAAGCAAGCATCATAAATCAAAAAAGTGGCGAGATCGACAATAAAGGTTCAGCGATGTGAAGAAGCTGCTGATTGTCAGGAGAGTACTCGAGCGGCGTTCAGGACTTTAAACAATTGAATATGGCCTCATGCCACAGTTCAACCGGATTTTTGTTGGAAGTTGCAAGGAAACTTTCTTTCCATTTACACAAGGGCGGTTTTGAAAATCGCCACAAGTGTCACTGTTCAGGTAGCCCGCTAAAGAATTGTCACATATTGCCATGCGCGTTTATTACTTTATATTTATGTGTTCGGTTGCACCCGTCAAAAATAAAGCCCCTTACTATAGAAAGCAGCGACACTCTCCTCCACTTCGGTGATGTCCTCCTCTATATCCTCTCCCAACAGGGCGGGCCTACACTATATTCTCTCCCAAACGGCCGCTATGTGAGCGCTGACTCTATGCGTTGGCTGGCGCCCGAGAGCGTCCCTGCGAGGCGATAGCGCCGGCGAAAAATAAAAACACAAGAAAAAACAAGGTCCATGCGCGTTTCCCCGGCAGCGGCCCTAGGGGCTCTCTGGAATGCATCGAGATGAGAGGCGGGAGAGGACGGCGCGCGGTACTGCGGCTCAGTTAAAAGGAAGACGGTACTTTCCAAAGAGTATCCAGGGACTTTAACCAAAAACCAAAAACTGTTAGCAGCGCTCGGCGCAGACCACGCCACACTGTTCGCGAAGCTTCGCGATTTCTTGAAATAATTGTGTTGGTATTACACGCAGCAAACGAATAGTCAACTTCATTCGAGAGCTTACGTCACCACCAGCTTCAACACGGGAAGGTTCGGCGACTCACGCATCAAACACGACGCCTTCCACCGATGATCAGATTACCGAGGCCCGACGCTGTTTTCACCGCTATCAGTGTGCAGCGTGTATTGTTGCGCTTCGACTTTTTGTTTCGCCGGCACAAGTTCACCCAAATAATGTGTTGCATGTTTCCCAGTCTTGCTTAAGCCTTTTTCGACGTCACAAGTATGTCACAATATCCATCAGCAAGTCTTCATCTAACAGCCATCCATTGTTATTTGCAGGTTGTCATAGAAAGCCGTCCAACATTCTGGATTGTCGTCGGATGCGTCGTCGAATATGTATGTATATATTAGTGACGATGAATGCTTTGTCCGCTTAGTCAATGCAGCAGCATAACTGTTAAATGTTCTGCTGCGAAATTTGGCCCTGTTTTGTTGCGATGGATCGCACTACTGTCGGTATATGATCGGACAATGCTAGACAGAGCGGGAGGTTTCTTTTTAATGTTGTCAGGAGCAGTTCGTTGAACATGCCAAGGAGAATGCTGACACTCACGGAATCCTGTTTCAAAAGTTCTTCTGAAGGCATGGATGTTTCATTCAGAATGATGTTCAGAAGCTCACCTATGGTCACAATTTCAGGAAGTTCCACGGGAGCGTCCTGTTCGACTTGATATTTATTGAATGCCGCAGAGTCGCAGTGGGTGTCCACAAAGAAAGTCACCCACGTACTTGCTTTCTCGCCGGCTGCGCCAAATTATGTATCAATACCACAGATAGTCATAGACAGACTACTCTTCAAATCACCATTTCTCACTTTTTTTATTCTCTTCTTATTTTTCTCCCCCAGTTCAATGGCATGGATCTTGTCGTCTTTTTCGTCAACTACTTGAGCTTCATTCAATTCGTATTCTGGGCGCAGTGTTTGAGCTTTACTCGATGCTATCGCTTGCTTCACCATCGCAAGCTCGTGATAATATGAATCTGCCCTTCATAATAATTCTTTCAGTGCCCGTGCGAAACCATGATATAATTGCGAGGCACGCCGTAGTGGCGCAATAGGGATTAACTTCGACCCCCTGGAGTTCATTAAAAAGCACCTAAATCTACGCACACTGGCGTTTCATTCATTTCGCCCCCATGGAAATGTGGCAGCCGTGGCCCGCAATGAAACCCGCTCCCGTGAGCTTATCTGCGTGACATCTTACGTGCTAAGCGTTCACGGCTGTACAAGGCCATGCATGGCACACGGCCATGACATCGACCAAAGCTCCGTCTGCGGACGTCGCTGGAGCCAACGTTTCGACAAGCGGCGTTGTCTTCTTCAAGGCTTGTCGAAACGTCGGCTCCAGCGACAGCCTGTGTTTTGAAATTTTTCTTGTATTCGAACTTCCGTCTTCCCCTAAACTTCTGCCTTTTCTTTGGAGTCCATCCATGATGTCATCTAGAGTTCGTAGAACCTACCATGGATGTCATTTAGAGTTCGTGCAATCTGCAAGTTACTGCATAACTGTAGGGTGCGATTATCTTACCTTGAAATTATGGGGATATAATTTAACGTCCTGCGAAATTTATTACTTTTTTTACCAGGACGAATGTATGCTGACGATACGCATTTCACTGGCTGTATAAATAATGCTGCCATAGAAGTCCAAAATAGATACTCTTTGCGACTTGAATTGAGAAACTGCGCGGAAAGGAAAAAAAAAACATATGAAGTGCATGTTTCACAATAAATCGGAGGGCTGGTGAATTTGATGCTTTTGTTTAGTATTAGTCAGAATTCTTTTAGTAGTAATAGTTTTATAATCAAACAATATAATCTGATGGGACACTGTCGGATCTAGCGAGCGTATGAATCCGTTCCTTTAGGATGAAAGGGAGACCGCAACACAAATACTAATGTAGAAAAGAGCACTACAAAACAGGACGAAGAAAGAAGACAAACCGCGGCGCTGACTAACAACCAAATGTGTTTTATTATATCAGTCCGCATATATATTGCCACGCGCTATTCTTATTTTCACTTTTGTTGTATTCGGTTTTCGCCCACGAAGACCGTCAGCAATGCTCAACTCAAACCGTGCCTTATTGTTCTACAACCTTCGCGATTATTGTAGATCGTTTTGTTACGATTGCGCGCAAGACGCGACCACTCGAGATTATTCCAGAGCGTGCGCGATGACCAGTGATAAGGCTAGAATGTTCGACGCGTGATGCATAAAAGCCGTCGCGCTCCAACGATGTTCAGTCGATCGACGGCCGACGCTCTGTTCGCCGCTATCAGTGGCAGCGTGTATTGCTGTAATCCTACATTCCGTTTACCGGCCACAAGTTCGGCCTAATAAACAGTTTCATCTTGGACACGTCGCCTGCTGCCTTCGTCGACGTCACGACCACGTGACAATATACTTACCACACTCTCGAAGAAACAAAAAATGCAACAAAAAAACGATGATGAGCCTGCGCAGAGGCAATGAAAATGCTCAAAGCGACGGAAATATCACCGCCTTCGGAAGGAGGGAAATCCAGGAGAGGCTAACACATGCCTCGCCGCCGTTATAGATATGATACGCTTCAAAAATGAGACGCGCACGTTCATCATTTTATTTTGACCGGAAAATCGTTACTTTAAAAGATGGCTGCCAACTGCAATCATTACAATGAAGAGACAGTTGACTATCTCTAGCTTATTTACGTACCTTGTTCGCGTGCTCGCGCATGCGGTCATTAGCGCACCGGCCCGTTTGATCAACATAGTAGCGCCCGCAAGAACGAGGAATCTTATTTACAACAGCATCGCAACATTCAACAAACTTTTTGCCGGTGCTTCTTACTACATCTCAGTCTTGGTCTTTCGCTTTACTTGCTGATGCAGGCTACCAAGTTTATTTGGACAAGACGGAACTACTCAGCCTCGTCAGAACAGCTGCTGGTAAAGCAAGGACAGATGAAATTGGCGGGTGCATCAGGGAAAAAGTTGACTGCCTGCCTCAGCGGGTTAAAAAATGCAACACGGTTAAGCTCCGCTCAGCGTTTGCTGTCCTTCGGGAAGCCGGCCTGAAGCTGCTCCTGTCTGATAAGGAAGGAGGATTCGTCGTGGTGCCTCGTGGTCTGTTCAAGGAAAAAGCAGACGTGGCCAATTACGGTAACTTCAACGAAGTGAAAGGAGTGGTCCTTACGAAAGTGGAAACAAGGGCTATTCAGCTGTGCGAAACAGTGGGACTTGCCAATTTATCGTCATACGTGAAGACCAGCAAAAAAACCAGCCTTTCTACGTTTTTCAGCGCCAAGACTTACAACGAACTTTCCCGTTCCTGGCCATCGTTTCTGAGCACGGAACCTGGCAGCGGAACCTTTGCGTTCCTGCAAAGCTTTTTGTGCCTCCATGGCATCCATCACCCCTACGTCATAAGGACCGCAGGTACTGTACCTATCTCCGAGATGACTGTCCAGTGGGTGTTTGTGCTTTTTCAGTCGATGTCAAGGAGTTATATTACTCGTTGCCTCATAATGATGTGTGTGCCGAAGTTATAAATTCCATTGACCGATACGGTGTTGTTAAGTTTCAGAATGTATGTGGAAAAACTGTCGACAAGTTCTGAGACTTTTCAAATTTTTTGTATGCAATTCACCTTCATCAGTTTGGACGATAAGCTTTTTATTCAGTGGAAAGGAGTCTGAATAGGCTTATGCATCGCCCCTGTTCTCAGCGACATTTTACTACCCAGCTATAACCGTAATCTCGACAGCCGGTCAGCCAGACTAGCACGGTAAATTTGATGCGATGCGTGGACGACTTTTAGTTTTTTTTTATACCACTAACCCTCGTAACGCGCAGTTTGCTACTGAAATTTTTGACATATTCTCACGGAATTAAATCCACTTGAATTGACCACTGAGCATCCCTCAGACAATAGGCTACGCTTCTTGGACTTAAACTCTCGTTCTCAAACAGCCATGTCTCTTGAGGTGTGCACGAAGGTCACAATAGAGCCTCCTCCCTTTCTATTCTGCGCACTCGAATATTGTGAAGCGCGGCATTGCAAGGGCTTGCATAAAGGCGGCGCTTGAAAGGTCCTGCGACCACCAGGTTGAAGCGAGTTGTGCTTCTCAAGTAGCACGTTTGAAGCTTGCAGGTTTCCAAAAACGCTTTTGACGAGCACCCCAGAAAGCCTCGTATCTGGCTTTAAGAACAAGTGCTCAATAGCTGTTCAATCAGCGACACACCCGCAGCAATCAGTAGCGATCATACCTTATGTGCACAAGGTGGCACATAACCGAGATACCAAGAAGGAAAGATGTAGCTGTTCAGTCAGTGACACACCCGCAGCAATCAGTAGCGATCATACCTTATGTGCACAAGGTGGCACATAACCGAGATACCAAGAAGGAAAGATGTAGCTGTTCAGTCAGCGACACACCCGCAGCAATCAGTACACTCTTAGTCAAGTCCCGTATAACGTCCGGTATATAAGCGGACATAAGCGGCACATTTTCATTTCAGCGCAAAGTACCGCACATAAAGCGGGCTTTCACGCGCCGTTATGCGTGACAATCTCGTCGCGACAGAATGGGCCCGCTATAAACGGCCGTTAGCGGACGCAACGTATATATGCAGCCTTCATGGCGCGAAAAAAAAAAAACGCGGTGCCTCTGTGAGAAGGGAGGTCACCTGATGGCTCGTAGCATTCAGCGCATTCTCTCAGCCCTTCCCTCTACTCGACTCTCTCCCCGCCGCGCGACGAACTCACGAACTGCACGGCGGCCGCGAGGGCAAAGGTTTCGTTCCTCTGTTGGCGCAATCGGCGCAATCTCATGTTGCCTATTCTTCCGAGACTTCCGTAGCCTTTGTTGGCGCGCTTCTCAGTTTCCGTGACGCAACGGCGCGAAATACTTCTGTGAGTTGCTGTTTGCTTCAAGATACACGCTTCTACCGGCGTAAAAAACGATCCGAGCGGAGCGTGCAACCACGAGAACTCGACCGTGTGTGACGGAAACGTGAGATTGCCCACGGCGGGGTGCGCAAACTGCAGCCACGAAGCCACGTTCGTCTGGGTAAGTTGATTTCGATTCTATCGCTGTGCCGCTTAAAAGCATAGCGCTGTTCCTAAACGGCTATCACAATCAGCGTGGGGGCTCCTACATAAATACACAGGAACGGAGACGTCGTTCTTCTCGGCAGCCTCTGCGACAAATTTTGTGTGGAATCCAGGTTCTAAATCGTAATGTCGATCTCACGTTCATGAGAATTTACGTCATCCTTTAACTGCGGCTATTAGTTAAATTTCCGCTGCAAGCATTTCTGCGGCCGATCGCGTGTGTCATTGTGTTGCTATAGATTACATTAATTAGAAGCCAATGTCGATCAAGCTACAGCATTCCTGTTGGGCCCAATCTCGTCGTCGGGAGTGCCCCGTATGGCAGAGGCTTTTCCTTCTTGAAGTTGCCCCTCAGACTTGGAGGACAAAAGTGTTAATGCACCTTTCTGCGCATATAACCACCGCGCCGGCCCTTGTTGGCTATAACGGACGACTATTTTCACCCGTTATCAATGGGTTAACAGTAAATTTTTCGGCTGTTTTAGAAGGTCATATGCATTTTGTTTCCCACTGCAAGTCCCCCCTTAATTAACACACTATACTTCGCAGTGAAGACCTTTAAAACTAAAGTTATGTCACAATTCTGCTCTGCGTTTCATGCTGTAGCGAACGAAATATTTCAAAAAGGGTTTTTTAAAAAAATTCCTAACCAGGTGACAAATACTTTAAAAATGATTGTCGATACGCATATTGCAGAACAGACACATTTGTCAACACTGAATTTAAAGGGAACATACGTGCAACATACAAAGCAACCTTCATTGCTGTGACAACAAACATTATGTAAATTCAGGAAACAGACGGTGACACAACTTTCAGACATACATTAGTAGCACAAGTGGTCTACGAAAAGTTGTGATAATGGCCATAAGTCTCCTTCATTGAAGGGGGGCCCTCATAGAGCGCAAACACACGCACACAGCAGTGTAGTGATTTCTGATTACTTTTAATTTTGGTTGCATTAACTGTGGCATGTAAATAAAACTGTATTGAAGCATAAAAAGTGTAATATATTTCCACGTTCAGGCTCACTGCTGATATGAATGCATGTCGGTGCTTGTTTCTGGCGTATAACTGACTGATCAATTAATTCTGTTCGGTGTTGGAGCTCCATGAACTTACACCTGCCGGAAGCATGTAGTAGCGCCTAATTCGTGATAATGAGTCCAGAGGTGGCTTTAATGGGTTCTGGTCCGCGCACTGTGGTGCAATGTCCGTTCATTCTGGCGCACGCCCGCTTATTCAAACTCTGCTTAATTTGAACAATTTTGTAGTCCACTTTGAGTTTGAATTAACGAGCTTTTACTGTACTCTGATTGTTCGGGCATTTATATAATGTGCCGATCTAGTCAATCACGTTAAATTTGGCATTTTGGAAAGGCTTTCTCAAAAATAACCCGGGATGGTAAGGGTTACAGATATGCAATCTCGCAGGAAATAACCAAGCTGCAATGCAAACTACCAATTTACTTACTGCATCGAGAACCTGAGGCACCAGAATGCTATGCTTCATTTCTACGCCTACTTACCTAAAAACAGTAGGCAAAATGCATGCATCTTTGGTATTACACCAGACTGTTAATGCCAAATTGAACGAATAAAAATTGACTAGTAAAGTAAAGAGACCAAAGGGACCTTCAAACTAATTCATAAACATGTAGCTTAAAGCTTAGGTTCCTCGTGAAACAGTATGCTGTGCCAAAGCCGAACAGGGCCGTGGCCCGTCATGTGCAGTGTCTCGAGGAAATGCCTGCAGCAGTATGACGATACCTGTAATTCTGTTTTGCTTGTGCCACATCAACTCAACAATATTGATTAAATCATTATTAATAAAATTGGAGAGTTACTATTTCCCCGTGCAAGGCACCACTGCCAAAAAAAAATCAACTCCAGCCCTTGTCGAATGGGTGCTGTTGTGCTGGCATTGACTAGCTGAGGGGGGAGCCGAGCCCCTCCTTAAAAAATGGAGAGGTTGCTAGCATGACTTAAGGGGAGATGCGGGTCGAAAAACGCGAGTTTTCTAAAAAATTATCGATTTTTTGTTTTCACCTGTTTTGTTAAGATTAGTACCTCTACTGTTCTGAAAAAAAAATCTATGTCGAGACTCAACTGGAAATGGTTTAAAATTGCGTCTAAAGAGCACAAGGTGGCTGTCAAAAGGCCGAAAGTGTGTCATCTTCGAGCACCTTGCCGCTGATAATGCGCCGCTACTCGCCATTGTCGACCGCATGGGGCGAAGAGCCGAGCCTCACTCTTCAAATAACGACGGTTTCCCGCGCTGCTGCAGCGCAAGAAATAATAAAGAGAAGCACGCTTTTGCCGCGCTTTTCGAGCGCCGCGACTGGCTTTTAAATCACGTGGTACGGATCGGGGGCCGCCATTGGCCGCTGCGCGCCTGTGTGTGCTGTGAAGTCTACATGCAGGATCCGTGTCTCGTCGAGCAGCGCAGTTGAACAACGATTTTCTCGAGTGCTTATCCGTTATGGATGAAGAAAACCGTGGTAAGCGCGGTCACCGGCCTGTGAAGTTTCACTCGGCGCACAAATTTCGAGGACGCCGGCGCAAATCAAAGCCAAACACTCAAACCACGAAAAGATCGTCTGCTGCCGCAAGGTGTAGTGGCAGTGACGCCGATGCGTCCGACGAGTTTGCCGTGGCATTCGAATATGTGAGTGCCTCCCGGAAAAAGATCGGACTCTTCGAAGACGAAGAAAAATCACAGGACGACGAGTCTTCGTACATTGCTGATATGACAGCACTGAACATGCTTGTGCGCGGTGCAATGTGTCCGACGTGTCGCAATTTGGGATTACGTGTCCGGGAACCGGCCGACAAGCGGAAAGGACTTGCGTCATTCGTGGAACTGCACTGCCCAAACAGTGAGTGCCCCGAAACTATTCTTTCGGCGACATATACTTCGCTGAAGAAGAAATACTGAAGAAGAAATCTCTTGTCGAGGAGTCAGCTCGAAAGAGCCGCGAGGGCCAAACCTATGGTGCTGGCGCATTTTAATGGCAGTGGCCTCTACAAGGAGGATTGTTCTTTCTTGTGTATAAATTTCATCGCACTTAATGAAATCTTTGATAAATAAACCTGCCATTTTGACTTTAAAACTCATTTTTCTCAAAACACAAATTTTGTCATTTTTTTTCAATGTGCCCCTCCTTTTTCGGGTACTTCTGGTGCTCAGATCTGCATGAAATTTTGCCCAAACATTTTCCAATGTATGATAAATACAATTATCTTGTTTAAGTTTCAATATTCTTAATATATAATTAAAAACATTATGTAAACTTTTACTCGGGTAGGAGAAATATGAACTTCCCACGTAAAAATTTTTTATGTCTAGTACATATTTTGTATGGACTTCCTAGTTAGTTATTTGCATTCTACACTTTATTTGAAACATTATGAACTATCTATGGTAAAAAATTATTGAAGTTTAGTTATGAAAAGAGGGGGGGGCAAAAAGCTTAAGTTTTTCATTTTGTCATGTTGCAAAACTAAAAGTATGCAACTTGCAAGAAATCTAATTATATATTTGAAATCAGCATAAAAAAGTTCTATAAGCAGCTCAAGTGTCATTGCTCTAGGGCGAATATTAAAAAAAAAGTGTCTTCGAGTAGCATCTCCCCTTAAGTGGGCTAAGTAGGAAGAACAGAGGAAGTGCCTCAGACAGGCTGGCCGACGTTTCGATAGGTGGACCTATCTTTGTCAAAGGCGCCTTGTCATCCTTGGCGTGTTAGTTTTAAGGGGGGTTAGTACTGACGTCATCTCCTGTGGTGGCGCATGTCCGTGCTGGTAATTGCAGTCTGGAAAGAAAAAATCTATAAAGCAGATGAGTGTAGTCCCTGTCTCATTTCAGGCAAGGTTGCAATGGCGCTAAAGAATCGTTCTCGGAGGTAAGGTGAGCTGGAGTTGTAAAAACAGGGGCGGGGGAGGAAAGAACGAAAGAAAGGCGAGGAAGAAAAAAAAAAAGGAAAAAAAAAAAGGGAAACGGAGAAGGTACGTAGGGGATGGGGGTGCAACTAAGTCGAAGCCGCCACAACTGTGAATGAAGGAAAGACGAAGCATGAGGCTCCGAAAATCGGCAGACGGGCGCCGCGTCTGGCTACCGGGAGGGTTTTTGACGATATGGCGTCTGCCTACTTCAACCAACCGCCCATGGATGGGAAGCACCAAAGGAAAGCGGTCGCAAAAGAGGGAGAAGCGGGCGGCGTACTTTTAAAAGTCAAAATGTCGATAGTAAGTGCTACCGGAAGGGGGTGGCTGAGAAACACGTGTTTAATGGGGGAGGTCATTGGCAGACCTATGCGTCAAGTGTCACCGTACGAGGCCCTCTCGGGGGGAATCGCCTCTGAATCTTCCTCTGTTCTTCCTACTTAGCCCACTACGTGTTTCCATTTGTCGGCACCCATTTTGATCTTGGAATTCCATGCCCGCCGACGATGACGGAACAGGGTAAGTGCCCCTTGTTGTCCTTGGCACATGTAGCGATTTTAGGTGATAGCCAATACAAATACCTGCATGAACACTTTCCGTCGGGTCGACACGCTCCTTACATTAGGTATTTGAGGGGCGCACAGACAACAGACATTCTGACACTAATATGCGACGCACCAACCGACATAACACACTTTATTATTAATGTTGGAACCAACAACCTACACACTCACAGCGCCACAGAAACAATTGAATCACTAAACGAAATGATACTTTCAATTCAGACAGCACGTCCGAACACCCACATAACCGTCACGACCATAGCCCCCCGACTGCAAAACAAACACAGCCCACTCATCTACCAAACACCCGCACTGATGAGGCACACTGATGAAAGAGAGAAGCTGAACACACTCATTTTTAGCTTGCCACATTTCCACAAGAATGTAGACGTCATCCACCACCCTCATATACACGAGTCACCGCACGAACACTTGGCCTGGGACGGACTCCACCTCAACCACAGAGGAGTAGAAGTAGTCGCACAGCGGATTAAACACCTGATAAAAGGAAAATGTAACACAAACACTAAACAACCCTCAGAAGGCCCCTCCACCGTCCCAGCCTCCACTACAGCGTCACGCACTACAACCACACCAACCAACAAAACGACATTCCGCACGCCAACAGACACGTACTTAACAGCGAAAACACACTCGGCTGCAAGCCAAACGGAGACAAACGACACCGACGCGAAGTCCACAACTGAAGCTTCCACACAAACTACATGCTCACCTCAACACCACCACCAGAAACCAGACACGGCCAACATCGACGCAACCAAAGCTACAACCGAAGTTTTCACGCAAACGCCAACCCGCCTACCAGGACACGCACAGACCCAAACGGAAACAACCGTCGAGATAAACGAAGCACAAGCTCCCGCAACTCCCAAGCCGAAACGCGTGGACACACGCCGGTCCACACGCACAAAGACAAAGAAGTGACCAACACGGGAAGCTAACACCTCCCGGACACACCGCATTGATTTCTTAAAAGCTAGAAAACTAACCCAGAAACTCACTAACTACACCTTCCACCTCAACACATACAACCTCTGCATAAAAAATAACACAATCCCTAAAGGACTAAAACTAAAAGCGACACCTGCTCTAGGCGCGTTGTCCTCCCAATATCAAGCAAACTGGCAAACAACACTTGACAACGCTTCCTTTTCCCTCTTAAACATACTCAAGAACCACTGCATCGAACAAATTGAAGAATTCTCTCAAAAACTCCAAAACATAGCTCTGACAACCGATGAAAAAAGAGATCTAGAACAGTACGAAGAAAAACAGAAGAAAAAATTGAGGCTTAAGCAGAATAAGAAAATTATTGCGAATCAAGGAACCCTCCCCCGAGCAAGCATCCCCGTCACACCTACAACGGACAGTACAAACAGAGAAATACCAAGCACAGCTCACACCGTCACACAAATCGTGCAGTCCAATGTCGTAGACATTTCAACGTCATTAAGTCTACAGGAAACAGACGTACTTAGCAAGGGCCTAAACTTTTGTCCAACTAACAACACAATAAATGAATTCGAGCTTCACAGAGACCTCACAGAATTCTCAAGACGGATGCGCATTAGACATTTTTTCGCAGACAACGACGGAAGAGAAACAGGTACAACAACACTTAGGGCTCAATCTACCTGGACCCCCGAACCAGAACAAGCAGTTGAACTTGATCTGTACCTTAAAGCTATCACTACAGAAATAATAAATCAATCTAAAACAGCTAAGAAACCTAAGAACTTAACTTATTCAGAGAGCCGCATTATTTCTAACCTCAAATCACGCGATGATATTATAATTAAGGAAGCTGACAAGGGAGGAAGCATTGTCATTTGGCCAATAGAGAAATACAAGCACGAAGCTTACAGACAACTGAACAACCCTGAACACTACCGCAAACTAGACAACGATCCCACAGAACAATACACACTCACAATTACCAACCAGCTTAGATCCCTGTTAGCGAATGAACTGATAAGTCCATCAGAATTTAAATTTCTGATACCTAAAAACAAAGCAGCAGGGAGGTTTTACCTCCTTCCAAAAATTCACAAAATACCACCCACAGAATTATACACTGCCAATATTCCAGGGCGCCCAATAGTATCAAACAACAACACCCCAACCGAGAACCTCTCCGTATTCCTAAACCACTTCCTAGGCGCAATTCCAAAGACATTTCCGTCATTTGTACAAGATACACCCCACCTACTGAGAATAATAGAGGAAATTAATAGGAACGGCACATTACCGCAAGACGCCATTCTTGTCACACTAGATGTTACCGCTTTATACACAAACATTCCTATCCCCGAGGGCTTGACTTCAGTTCGGCTAACGTTATCCCAACAGAACGTACAACATTCTACTGAAGTATACTTAACACTACTTGAACTAGTATTATCACACAATTACTTTGAATTTGAAGAAAACTACTACCTTCAAATACAGGGAACAAGCATGGGCACCCCATTTGCTCCCACTTACGCAAATATATTCATGGGAATTCTGGAAACAGAATTCCTATCTCGTTGTGTGAACAAACCTCACACGTACCTTCGGTACATCGATGACATATTTATAATATGGGGACACGGCCGAGACAGTCTAGCTAAATTCACATCGTTCGTAAACTCCTTTCATCCAACAATAAAATTCACCTCCGATACCTCGGATGAACGCATCAACTTTCTAGACACGACCATATATCTTGAAAATGGCATACTAAAGACAACCCTGTATAAAAAACCATTTGACAAGCAACAATACCTAGATTATACAAGCCACCATCCGAGACACTGTAAACAGGGCATTTTCAAGAGCCAGGCAACAAGATTACGCCGCATATGCATAGAAAACGATGATTACGTAAACAGACTTACGACCCTAAAAGGAACACTATCAAACAGAAACCATCCTAACACATTCCTTGACAAAGCTTATACGGACGCACTGAAACTAGACCGCAATGAGGCACTCAAACCACGCTCTAGAACAACAACAACGACAACCACTCTTCTCACTACAAAGTTTTCTAATGCGCTTCCAAACATAAACAACATCCTCACAAAATACTATCCAATTCTAACAACCAACGAGAAACTTAAGAAAATCTTTCCCGAACCGCCTAAGGTCGCCTACAGACGCAACGCCAATTTTAAAGACATGCTCGTCCATGCAAAACTCAAAGGGAAAAGTGGGACAACATCTGGCCCCTGTGGCCGGTCCAGATGCTCCACTTGCAAACATATACAGCCGGCTACCAGCGTAAAAAGCACAGCGTCGGCTTACATTCACAAGGTTACATCGAGCTTCACCTGCACGTCAAACAACCTAATATATTGTCTTGAGTGTTCCACCTGTCAAAAACAATATATAGGCGAAACTGGACAGCCAATTCATGTAAGACTGAACGGCCACCGTGCAGACACAAAACACAATTTACCAAAAGCAGTAGCCAGCCACTTCAACCAACAGGACCACAATTTCGACCAAGCCAAACTTTACATTCTACAAACAAATTTCCGATCACCACGTGATAGAAAATACATGGAATCGTATTTGATACACAAATTTAAATCCCTACACCCATCAGGAATCAATCTAGCACGGGGCAATTTGGAATCACTAAAAGCCATAACATAATTACTGTAGTATTGGGAGACATGAAATACGCTCAACCTTCGAATGACCATAACCCGTATAACATAGAATGCTTCCTAGCCTACACATCATACTATTAATGTTCTCTTCCAATTTCTAAATTTTACATGCATAGAGGTGTATGTATTATATAGATTTAAACATACATTACTCTTATTAAGTTCTTATTTTTGGGAACTTTCAAACCAGTTCTCCCTTTCCTCCTTTCACCGCTTCTAAGACCAGTTCCGCCTCCACACTCTCAAAGTCCTTAGCCCCCCAGGAAGTTCTCCGCGTCTTTTTCCATTTCTCTCCCCCCACTGTCCCTATCCACAACCCCCCCCCCCCCCCTTTTTTTTTTTTCTTCTTTTTTTTTCCCCTCCTTTTTCTTCTTCTTTTTTTTTTTCTTTCTTTCTTACGCGTCATGCCGCCCACTTTTTGAGGCGATTCCCCCGAGAGGGCCTCGTACGGTGACACTTGACGCATAGGTCTGCCAATGACCTCCCCCCATTAAACACGTGTTTCTCAGCCACCCCTTCCGGTAGCACTTACTATCGACATTTTGACTTTTAAAAGTACGCCGCCCGCTTCTCCCTCTTTTGCGACCGCTTTCCTTTGGTGCTTCCCATCCATGGGCGGTTGGTTGAAGTAGGCAGACGCCATATCGTCAAAAACCTTCCCGGTAGCCAGACGCGGCGCCCGTCTGCCGATTTTCGGAGCCTCATGCTTCGTCTTTCCTTCATTCACAGTTGTGGCGGCTTCGACTTAGTTGCACCCCCCATCCCCTACGTACCTTCTCCGTTTCCCTTTTTTTTTTTTCCTTTTTTTTTTTCTTCCTCGCCTTTCTTTCGTTCTTTCCTCCTCCCCCCGCCCCTGTTTTTACAACTCCAGCTCACCTTACCTCCGAGAACGATTCTTTAGCGCCATTGCAACCTTGCCTGAAATGAGACAGGGACTACACTCATCTGCTTTATAGATTTTTTCTTTCCAGACTGCAATTACCAGCACGGACATGCGCCACCACAGGAGATGACGTCAGTACTAACCCCCCTTAAAACTAACACGCCAAGGATGACAAGGCGCCTTTGACAAAGATAGGTCCACCTATCGAAACGTCGGCCAGCCTGTCTGAGGCACTTCCTCTGTTCTTCCTACTTAGCCCACTACGTGTTTCCATTTGTCGGCACCCATTTTGATCTTGGAATTCCATGCCCGCCGACGATGACGGAACAGGGTAAGTGCCCCTTGTTGTCCTTGGCACATGTAGCGATTTTAGGTGATAGCCAATACAAATACCTGCATGAACACTTTCCGTCGGGTCGACACGCTCCTTACATTAGGTATTTGAGGGGCGCACAGACAACAGACATTCTGACACTAATATGCGACGCACCAACCGACATAACACACTTTATTATTAATGTTGGAACCAACAACCTACACACTCACAGCGCCACAGAAACAATTGAATCACTAAACGAAATGATACTTTCAATTCAGACAGCACGTCCGAACACCCACATAACCGTCACGACCATAGCCCCCCGACTGCAAAACAAACACAGCCCACTCATCTACCAAACACCCGCACTGATGAGGCACACTGATGAAAGAGAGAAGCTGAACACACTCATTTTTAGCTTGCCACATTTCCACAAGAATGTAGACGTCATCCACCACCCTCATATACACGAGTCACCGCACGAACACTTGGCCTGGGACGGACTCCACCTCAACCACAGAGGAGTAGAAGTAGTCGCACAGCGGATTAAACACCTGATAAAAGGAAAATGTAACACAAACACTAAACAACCCTCAGAAGGCCCCTCCACCGTCCCAGCCTCCACTACAGCGTCACGCACTACAACCACACCAACCAACAAAACGACATTCCGCACGCCAACAGACACGTACTCAACAGCGAAAACACACTCGGCTGCAAGCCAAACGGAGACAAACGACACCGACGCGAAGTCCACAACTGAAGCTTCCACACAAACTACATGCTCACCTCAACACCACCACCAGAAACCAGACACGGCCAACATCGACGCAACCAAAGCTACAACCGAAGTTTTCACGCAAACGCCAACCCGCCTACCAGGACACGCACAGACCCAAACGGAAACAACCGTCGAGATAAACGAAGCACAAGCTCCCGCAACTCCCAAGCCGAAACGCGTGGACACACGCCGGTCCACACGCACAAAGACAAAGAAGTGACCAACACGGGAAGCTAACACCTCCCGGACACACCGCATTGATTTCTTAAAAGCTAGAAAACTAACCCAGAAACTCACTAACTACACCTTCCACCTCAACACATACAACCTCTGCATAAAAAATAACACAATCCCTAAAGGACTAAAACTAAAAGCGACACCTGCTCTAGGCGCGTTGTCCTCCCAATATCAAGCAAACTGGCAAACAACACTTGACAACGCTTCCTTTTCCCTCTTAAACATACTCAAGAACCACTGCATCGAACAAATTGAAGAATTCTCTCAAAAACTCCAAAACATAGCTCTGACAACCGATGAAAAAAGAGATCTAGAACAGTACGAAGAAAAACAGAAGAAAAAATTGAGGCTTAAGCAGAATAAGAAAATTATTGCGAATCAAGGAACCCTCCCCCGAGCAAGCATCCCCGTCACACCAACAACGGACAGTACAAACAGAGAAATACCAAGCACAGCTCACACCGTCACACAAATCGTGCAGTCCAATGTCGTAGACATTTCAACGTCATTAAGTCTACAGGAAACAGACGTACTTAGCAAGGGCCTAAACTTTTGTCCAACTAACAACACAATAAATGAATTCGAGCTTCACAGAGACCTCACAGAATTCTCAAGACGGATGCGCATTAGACATTTTTTCGCAGACAACGACGGAAGAGAAACAGGTACAACAACACTTAGGGCTCAATCTACCTGGACCCCCGAACCAGAACAAGCAGTTGAACTTGATCTGTACCTTAAAGCTATCACTACAGAAATAATAAATCAATCTAAAACAGCTAAGAAACCTAAGAACTTAACTTATTCAGAGAGCCGCATTATTTCTAACCTCAAATCACGCGATGATATTATAATTAAGGAAGCTGACAAGGGAGGAAGCATTGTCATTTGGCCAATAGAGAAATACAAGCACGAAGCTTACAGACAACTGAACAACCCTGAACACTACCGCAAACTAGACAACGATCCCACAGAACAATACACACTCACAATTACCAACCAGCTTAGATCCCTGTTAGCGAATGAACTGATAAGTCCATCAGAATTTAAATTTCTGATACCTAAAAACAAAGCAGCAGGGAGGTTTTACCTCCTTCCAAAAATTCACAAAATACCACCCACAGAATTATACACTGCCAATATTCCAGGGCGCCCAATAGTATCAAACAACAACACCCCAACCGAGAACCTCTCCGTATTCCTAAACCACTTCCTAGGCGCAATTCCAAAGACATTTCCGTCATTTGTACAAGATACACCCCACCTACTGAGAATAATAGAGGAAATTAATAGGAACGGCACATTACCGCAAGACGCCATTCTTGTCACACTAGATGTTACCGCTTTATACACAAACATTCCTATCCCCGAGGGCTTGACTTCAGTTCGGCTAACGTTATCCCAACAGAACGTACAACATTCTACTGAAGTATACTTAACACTACTTGAACTAGTATTATCACACAATTACTTTGAATTTGAAGAAAACTACTACCTTCAAATACAGGGAACAAGCATGGGCACCCCATTTGCTCCCACTTACGCAAATATATTCATGGGAATTCTGGAAACAGAATTCCTATCTCGTTGTGTGAACAAACCTCACACGTACCTTCGGTACATCGATGACATATTTATAATATGGGGACACGGCCGAGACAGTCTAGCTAAATTCACATCGTTCGTAAACTCCTTTCATCCAACAATAAAATTCACCTCCGATACCTCGGATGAACGCATCAACTTTCTAGACACGACCATATATCTTGAAAATGGCATACTAAAGACAACCCTGTATAAAAAAACCATTTGACAAGCAACAATACCTAGATTATACAAGCCACCATCCGAGACACTGTAAACAGGGCATTTTCAAGAGCCAGGCAACAAGATTACGCCGCATATGCATAGAAAACGATGATTACGTAAACAGACTTACGACCCTAAAAGGAACACTATCAAACAGAAACCATCCTAACACATTCCTTGACAAAGCTTATACGGACGCACTGAAACTAGACCGCAATGAGGCACTCAAACCACGCTCTAGAACAACAACAACGACAACCACTCTTCTCACTACAAAGTTTTCTAATGCGCTTCCAAACATAAACAACATCCTCACAAAATACTATCCAATTCTAACAACCAACGAGAAACTTAAGAAAATCTTTCCCGAACCGCCTAAGGTCGCCTACAGACGCAACGCCAATTTTAAAGACATGCTCGTCCATGCAAAACTCAAAGGGAAAAGTGGGACAACATCTGGCCCCTGTGGCCGGTCCAGATGCTCCACTTGCAAACATATACAGCCGGCTACCAGCGTAAAAAGCACAGCGTCGGCTTACATTCACAAGGTTACATCGAGCTTCACCTGCACGTCAAACAACCTAATATATTGTCTTGAGTGTTCCACCTGTCAAAAACAATATATAGGCGAAACTGGACAGCCAATTCATGTAAGACTGAACGGCCACCGTGCAGACACAAAACACAATTTACCAAAAGCAGTAGCCAGCCACTTCAACCAACAGGACCACAATTTCGACCAAGCCAAACTTTACATTCTACAAACAAATTTCCGATCACCACGTGATAGAAAATACATGGAATCGTATTTGATACACAAATTTAAATCCCTACACCCATCAGGAATCAATCTAGCACGGGGCAATTTGGAATCACTAAAAGCCATAACATAATTACTGTAGTATTGGGAGACATGAAATACGCTCAACCTTCGAATGACCATAACCCGTATAACATAGAATGCTTCCTAGCCTACACATCATACTATTAATGTTCTCTTCCAATTTCTAAATTTTACATGCATAGAGGTGTATGTATTATATAGATTTAAACATACATTACTCTTATTAAGTTCTTATTTTTGGGAACTTTCAAACCAGTTCTCCCTTTCCTCCTTTCACCGCTTCTAAGACCAGTTCCGCCTCCACACTCTCAAAGTCCTTAGCCCCCAGGAAGTTCTCCGCGTCTTTTTCCATTTCTCTCCCCCCACTGTCCCTATCCACAAACCCCCCCCCCCCCCCTTTTTTTTTTTTCTTCTTTTTTTTTCCCCCTCCTTTTTCTTCTTCTTTTTTTTTTTCTTTCTTTCTTACGCGTCATGCCGCCCACTTTTTTGAGGCGATTCCCCCCGAGAGGGCCTCGTACGGTGACACTTGACGCATAGGTCTGCCAATGACCTCCCCCATTAAACACGTGTTTCTCAGCCACCCCTTCCGGTAGCACTTACTATCGACATTTTGACTTTTAAAAGTACGCCGCCCGCTTCTCCCTCTTTTGCGACCGCTTTCCTTTGGTGCTTCCCATCCATGGGCGGTTGGTTGAAGTAGGCAGACGCCATATCGTCAAAAACCTTCCCGGTAGCCAGACGCGGCGCCCGTCTGCCGATTTTCGGAGCCTCATGCTTCGTCTTTCCTTCATTCACAGTTGTGGCGGCTTCGACTTAGTTGCACCCCCCATCCCCTACGTACCTTCTCCGTTTCCCTTTTTTTTTTTTCCTTTTTTTTTTCTTCCTCGCCTTTCTTTCGTTCTTTCCTCCCCCGCCCCTGTTTTTACAACTCCAGCTCACCTTACCTCCGAGAACGATTCTTTAGCGCCATTGCAACCTTGCCTGAAATGAGACAGGGACTACACTCATCTGCTTTATAGATTTTTTTCTTTCCAGACTGCAATTACCAGCACGGACATGCGCCACCACAGGAGATGACGTCAGTACTAACCCCCTTAAAACTAACACGCCAAGGATGACAAGGCGCCTTTGACAAAGATAGGTCCACCTATCGAAACGTCGGCCAGCCTGTCTGAGGCACTTCCTCTGTTCTTCCTACTTAGCCCACTACGTGTTTCCATTTGTCGGCACCCATTTTGATCTTGGATCTCCCCTTAAGGTAATTGCTTCATGGCACCTTGCAATAGCGTAAGCATCAGAGTGACCACACTTGCATACTAAGGGATGTTGAATCAGTCATTAGCATAATCAAACAAAAATGTTTTAGTAAAGTGAAATTTGTGCCTTTATTCCTTTCTGAAAAATGCAGGAATTGATCGATCTGGAAGCATCGCCATGTTGCAGCAAGCCAGTACATCTGTAGCGGTGGCACCAAATACAGAAGTGGAAGAGGTGCTGCATTTTCTGACAAGACCGCATGTGCATTTTCAGTGCGGCATTTTTTCTTTTTTTGCAGTGAATTTAGGACACTTGCTGGCCACTCAAAAGGCCACCAACATGTGGAAATGCCATGTTTGTGTGTACAATATGCCACTATAACTTTGCTTACCTCATACATTGCCAAAAGCATCACAGAGTATGCAGAAGAAAATGTGAAGGTGAGAATAATCTAATGCAATGCAGTAATGATGATGAATGCAATATTCAAGCCAGTGCTGCATATTTGAATGACGCTGATAAACGAGCTACAGTGTATGAGATGTTGACGAGACTTTGCAGGCGTCCTAAAGGCCATCGCAGGTGCGCTATAACATGGTCATTCGTTCCGAAGGTAGATGATATGTTTAGTTTTGTCGCTTGTGCTTTCAACTGTAAGCTCATGAAAAATGACTGTCTTCGGAAAAAGCTCTACCAAAATGCACAAATGTTTGTGCCACCTACTAAAGTCATTCTTTGTGGAGGGGCAAAATCCAGTATTATATCATAAAGCTTCTTGATCTCCTACAAATCCAGCTTAAATATCCCTGAAATGTTTTTTGGTGTACTTATGACAGTTACAGGAGATCCTTTGGCTACTCGCTCATTGGCAGGATTGAAGTAGTTGTTCAGCCCTCTGGCTTGCTGTTACTGTCGCATCTTCCTTTAGTCCACAGTAGAGCATGCACACTACACATGCCATAGAAGGTAGCATCACAGCACAGGTGAAAAAGTTTAGTAACTACAAACCTCGTACAAAATCAAAAATTGTCTAAAGAGTCTGGGACAAACAGCGATCCATTGTTCACAACTTTACTCTTTTTATCCGTTACGAAAGAGATATATAATATAATCCAACGCCTGTTCTGCTGGAAGGCAGCTTGCCAAAAGGAATAGCTCCTTTTTTGTGTGTTGCTATCAGGGAAAAGGTATGGCTAACAGTGATGCTAATTAACATGGCCATCAGTAACCTTTAGTTTCAATTAACATGGCCATCACTAACCTTTAGTTTCATTGTGTAGTGATAGTGGTGGTGGTTGTGATATTGCAGCAGGCAGGGTTAGCCCGGGTTTACGTAACAGACAATGATTCCACCTGAGCATCTCCTAAATTGTAGGGTCTGTCACCACATGTTAAACAGCCCCGTGTGTCGTAGGAAGGTAATCAAAGTTCATTTGCAAGCTCCTTGTCATTGCCACAGGCCCTTGAGGAAAAGTGACATCTTCAAACGTCTGGTGCCAATGACCACCCCTTTGCTGGCTGGGAACCATTGCTTTTCTTACCCTGTCAAACTGCGGTCAAAGCGAAATAAAATGTTCAATGGCATTGATGTCACCGCAGAAGGCACAGAGTAGGGGACGCACATTGCGCAGTCTTGAATGACCAAGCGTGCAGAGTCTGTTCTGATGTGATACAACAGCGTCGCTTGTTCATGAGCAAGTCCACAGATCGCACATGCTTGATGTGGAATCTTGTAGACCGCCCTGAAGTGTTCGTGGAGTGAAATTATGTAGTTCTGATAAATCTTGGGAGCTCTTGCTTTTGGGACACATGTCCATGCTTCACCTGGAAGAGCATCAGCCTCTTCATTGCCGAAATGGTTGTGTTCTTTTCATTCATCATTGGATGCTCATGCTGGGGAAGGCACTGTTGAGTGAGGGCACACTGGTTTTATTTTACAATATATGCAGTCGTACAGAGAGTACTTCCAAATGCATTGGAAAAACACTCCTCAGAGCGGCCGTCATCTCATCTTCATGCGACTGCTCTTTGAGACTTGTCAACATTCACCCTGCTTCCCCATTCCCAATTAGTGTTTGCTTTCGCTGTGGCGTCGCACTTTCCCGGATGGGGTTGATAAAAATGACACAGCAAGCAAGCTCGTAAATCTTTCTCTTGCCAACAAACAAAACAAAAAACGAAGCACGCTCAAAGTTGCACAGTTCACAGTGTTTCTTTGAATCCCATGGAAATGAAGCAATGTTTCCAAAGTATGTGCCAATCCACATTGTTGAGCAAGTACAGAAACATGGGCCAGCACGTCATTAGTGGCCAATGAGAATGTAGGCAAGACATTTTCTGCTGAAGTTGACCACCATTAATTTTTAATTTCAAAAGCATGCCACTCTTTGTTAGCAATATCATTCCAATTAATGGACGTAATGAACTTTGGAATGATGATGACACACCGAAAACAGGATATGCAAATACCAAAGTGCCACGTTGTACTCCTTTTTTAAGATTGGCTCTTTGCGACGAGGAAAAATGTGACGTCATTGCAAGAGGCATCAATTCAATATGTTGAGATCAGATAGAATAATGTAGCAGGGCACGTCATTGAGCTGCCATGCTTCTGTTGGGTATGTGACATTGTCTAGTTTAATGACAAAGTTTTTCTGAACTGCAGTCAATTGGTGACAGTAAATGCCTTTGTAGGAGGTGTGAGGGGCTATGAGGCTGTTTTGTCAACTGAAGGCTTGCTCGTCCCCTAGCCCATGTTTACATATTGAAGCAGTAGTCTTAAAGAGCTCATTTTACAGAAATTCCACTGTTGGCATCGTTGGTTTTGGGTGACAAAATTGACATTGTCCATTAGCTAAAAATCGAGATAGATGCAAATGATAAAAATTTTCGGTTCCAGTGGTGATCGAACCCAGAATTTCTGCATGGCAAGCAGGTGCACTACCACAGAGCCACGCCAGTGTTTGAAAAAAAAAAACCTACACGAGTATTTTGTGAAGAGCTTTTGCACGAGAAAACCAGGGGCACGAAAGAAAACAAAGCATGAGACCAGTCCATAGTCTGCGCTTGTCTTGTGTTTTCTTTCTTTCACGTCCCTGGTTTTTTTCGCGCAAATACTCATCACAATGGATTACCAATTCACCCAACGCTCTGTTCATCGAATGTCATGTAATGTAAGAAGTCTCTTTGACACGTTATATTGCGTGGCAGAAACGTGTATAATCTCATTAGGTGTCGAGGCATTAACGAGCGAGGGGTTTAAAGGCCCAGTCATTACAAGGTAAGTCTCCCTTTCCGGAGCTGCACTGAGGTATGGGGGCAGAGCCACTTTTCTTTTTGTCGTTTGTTTCCTACGTCATTCCAGTTTCTTTTTTTTTCCACGCTGAGCAACCGCATGTTTTCTGCAGTCATTATTGTTTTTTTTTCTCTTGTGGGTAATGACAACACTGTGCGAAGCATGAACCTGACAGGCTGAGAGGGGCAAATTTGATCGCAGGTTTGATCACGACATAGGGTGCTGCTGCATGGTGACTTTAAATCGTGATTTGGCTAACATCCGAGCCAAACTCGATCTGTGTCGGCCCTGGTTGCGATCAAAAGTGTCCGTCCGACACTAGTGTTATTGCATGGTGTGATAGCAAGCTCGACGGCATGCAGAAGTTCAAGCCACTGCTGTGACAGCTGTGATGACGGTGGCAATCACACACAGTTTGTTGCTTTTGTTGCTGCAACATTGCTCGATTTATTGTTCATGTGCCTGCGACGCACGAATAAAGAATGGATACAGCATACAACCAGCCTGAGGGCCACCGTTCCAGTGTTTTATATAAAAAATCTAAACTACCAAGTACTGCATGATACTGGAACGTGCCAACGTGATGTCATACACGTACCACGCTTAATTCAGGATACGGTCGACGTTGGATGCATTTTCGTTAAAGTACTAAAATCTTTAGCGGGCATTAACTAATACTCCACTCACCCATCTCGCTCGTCAAGCACTTTAAAGGAGCACTGACACAAAATTTCGATGGCGAGATAATGAGTGAAATAGATGTATGTAGAGACGTAGACAACGCCTACGAAATATCAAGGGCAAATATAGCCTAGAACATATTTAAAATCAATTTCAAAGTGCATGCCGCATGACTGAGCGAAATGCGAGCCCCTCGCGACGCCGACATCAACGCGGTAGCAATGTAAACAAACTACGTCACGATTTTGTGTTGGCTGGTTGTTGGTTGTGCCCTTGCGCTACCTGCGATTTCTTCCTCCGTGCCTGACGTAGGCGGCGCCCGCTCTCGCGCGCGCCGCCTACGTCACAGTTTTGCGTGGTCACGTGGCCAGCTGTGTTTATCTTGCTACCGGAACTGCTCCTGACTAGCTCGGTGCTCTTTGAAACCGAAACTGCGACTTGGCGCTCTAAAAACGTCTGTAGATAACTAACCGTCGCGCACTCGCGCAAACGAGGTTTCCAGCCGTTATAAGTGGGTCGTAAGCTACCTATTGCAACAAAAAAAAAAACAAGGTGCAAAATTTTTGTGTCAGTGCTCCTTTAAGCTTAATTTCAGAGTTCATTACTGAACTCTGCTGATGTTTGGCCAGCGCTCAACCGTGTCCAGTTTCCATGACAGGTTCTTTTGGAGAACACAAGAGGCTTATGTTCAAAATCACGACAAATCTTTGGAAATATTACGTGCTCCTCCAACGACCTGCATATCCACGGTATAACACCCGTCACCACGATCGCTCAAACTTCTTCGTGCCGTTGAGCTTGCTTTCACATCGTGCAATAATACCGATGCCGCACGGAATCTTTTGATTATGATCAGGGCCAACACACATTGAGTTTTAACTTGGATGCTAGCCAAATGGCGATTAAAAGTGGCCATGCAGCTGCACCTCAGACTATGTCGTGATCAAACCTGCGATCAAATGTGTCGTGTCAGCCTCGTTGGGTCCATGCTCTGCATTTCGTTGTCCCTACCCGTGCCAAGAAAAAGAAGAAAAGAAAAAAAAAGAATGATGATGACTGGAGGAAACATACAGCCGCTCAGCACGAAAAATAAAAAATAAAGAAAAAAAAACAAAAATGATGCCAGGAAACATACAAAACCAGCCAAAAGAAAAGTGGCTCCGCCCCGTAACTCGGTGCATGTCCAGAAAGGGAGACCCTTACAGAGTGCTCAGACATATTTAATAATAATCACCAGCAATAGCATCTACAAAGTGAGCAGCTGCGTAGGTCAGCATGTTGGCATTAATGATACGTAGTGAGGGGTTTAAAGGCTCAACTATTACAAAGCGTTCACACATACTGCTGGATAACCATCATCAGCAAAAACGTCAGTTAAGTCAGCAGCTGTGTAGGTTCATGTGTTGCCTTACAGATGCATAGTGGGCACTTCTCTGATTTGCAAAAGAATTGTGGCTAGAAGGCATCCTACAACTGTACTTGCAGTAGGGACTCTAGGATAGTTTGAAATGGCCAACGTTATGCGCACAGAAGTTCCTCTCCTTGAGGCACGGCCAAGGTGTCCACTGAGAAGTGAAGCCATGCTAGTGATTGAAGAGGCAGTGTGAACAGGGCCTCATTACGGTATCTCGTTCTACTCTTGGAAGTGAAGCTCAAGCGACCTCCATGTTTTTCAAAGGACAACAATATTTCATACATCTCTCAGTGCATTTACACAACATCTCATGTTGAGGCTAGGTAAATAAATTGTCTGCATAGCTAGCCATCCAAGAGGGAGAGAGAAAAAGATTAGTTTTATTTCAGCGCTGCTGCAGGATGTCTGGGAATTAGGGTGGCTTGGAAAGGTTGTGGCCTATGAGTTCTGTTTCAAGTACGGTCAGTTTGTGTTGCAATGAGCTTGTAGCGCCCACTGTTACCGCAAGGCACAGACGCTTAGATCAATGAGCTCAGCAGGCGTATTGGTGCTGGCAGCCAAAGACGAGAAAAATAAAAAGGAAGCTCGTGTTCGAGGCGCGAGCTCGGCATGAGCAGTTGCATTCAAGCAGTCGGCATCGCTGGTTGTGTTCTAACCGTGCGCTCTACTGCGACCCCGGCGTTTCCGACTAGCTCAAGGGCCGTTGTAAGGCAGGCAGGCAGGCAGGCAGGCAGGCAGGCAGGCAGGCAAAGAACTTTATTAGTATCCGGAGGCGGCGCTCGACCCCCCTTAGGGGGTGACACCGGTGGGCCGCTCCCACGACGGGACGGGGAGGTTAAACTCCACGGCCATGTCGCGGGCCCTCTGGATGGCCCTAAGCTGGTCTCCTTTGTCGTGGCTTGTGAGGAGATAGTTCCAGTCCGCCTCCATAGAGGGAGACTCGCTGCTCTCGCGCAACGCAGGGCATTGCCACAGCATGTGTTGTAGAGTAGATTTGGGGTGACCACAGCGCGGGCACCCCGGATCTATGCCATCCATGTATTTCGAAGCTCCAATATAATATTTCAGCCATATTTTTCTCGTTTAATCAGCCACTTTTCATGGGTGTGGGTCTTTTTGATAGTGCTTTAAGCATTGGTAAAGATGCCGGTTGACTAAATAATGGAACCAACAGACAGTGAAGCCAAGGAACGCATTGGTATTGGGTATTTAATACCCTATAAAGTGGACGGGAAAGTGACCACTGCCATAGCTCAATTGGCTGAGCATCAGACGTGTTACTTGAGGGTTGTAGGTTCGGTGTTTACTGATGGCAAAGTTGCTTTTTTGTCCTCTTTAATTCCTTTCCATTTAGGTTATAATTACTTAGCTTCAGTTAAAACACTACCAATAATGTACTTTCCTTGGCTGTGTTGTCTGTTGGTTCATTAGGTTTTTCATTAGTTGGCGTCTAACAAAAAAACGAGCCCTTTATCCATTCTCCTTCTTTCGTTCATTAATAGCGAGGGTCTTGTTATTGCAGACTTGATTACCTTAGGTGGTGTGTGAAGTTTTATTGGTCAGCTGCCAGTTTTTAAAAAGATCACGTGCTGCACGACGCCTCAGAAGGGAGGAAGTTTGGGCGTGTTGGGTAGTTCATCGTACTTCAGATACCATAGCGCAATAAACGAACTGATACAAGACGAAGACAGGACTAGCGCTTACTTTTGACCAAAGTTTTATTGCAGATCCTGAGCATATATAAACACGCATCTGAAAGTGCATGAGGAAACAAGTCGCAGAAAGAAAGAAGGTAAATGTGCACGTGTCGTCTAAGCCAAACTATCAAGCTCTTAGATAAAAAAAAACAACACATGGCATGCTGGACACATTCCTTTCCTGCTCTGGCTATCTCGGATGCTTCTACAGTCTTTTTTTATCTTGTCAGATTGAAAAGAGGATGACACTGTGGTTTTGCGTCACGTTTTTTAGAATGGGAAGCGAGTTGTCTACCTATGGCAGTATTCCTGACTATTGTTGTGCTCGAGCAGACGCACGTTCAGGCATTGTCGTCCGGCCTACATAATATTATGCCTTCCACATGAAAGTAGAATTTGGTAAACATCTCTTCTTGTGCACAGGATGCAAAGGTTTGTATGGTTGAACCTTAGTTGAAAGTAAGCACTAGTAGCTGTGGTATCTGAAGTACATGACGCCAGCTGACAAAAAAGAGTTCCACTCTCACCGTCGTGATTTCAAGCGGAACTCGCTAACAGTCCTAGGATTACACATAGAAATACCCAATAAAGTGGAGAAGAAAGCGACTGCCACCGTAGCCCTATTGGTAGAGCGTCCGATGTGCTACCTGAAGGTTGTAGGTTCAGTCCCTACTAGCAGCAAAGTTGCTTTTTTTGTTCATTTTAGTTCCTTTCCATTTATGTCATAACTGCTACCCTATACAGTTGAGAGCCTACAAAGAATGGCCCCTTTGCCTTCCTTGGCTTCAGTGTCTGGTGCATTCATTGGGTTGTCTAATAAAGAAACAAGCCCTTGATCCACTGCCAGTTTTTTGTTGACAATTGACACTCCAAGAGCATGCAGGGTGTATGGAACATTGTGCACATATGTCAAGCCAATTTTTTCCAGCTCTTATTGCAGGGCGTTCTGTGTGGGTAAACAGTCTATTTAGGTTTGGCACACCGTAAATCCCGAGCAAGTGCCTCCCTTCTTTTATCGGTAGACTGGAAATATGCACCAATGACCTGCCATATTCACTGTTTTTATTTGCCCGTTGACGGCGAATGGGCCTGGGTCATTTAATGAGTGCGTATTCAATAAAGCATTTCATTAGAAGTATGTGTGTGCATTCTTTATTCTTTGCTGCTCTTCCGCCACCACCTTGAATTTTGATCTGTGACCGAGCAAGGGCCTCCCCTCCAAATCTTGTCAGATTATCTTTCACCGTAGGGGGGACGCTTGCTCGGGATTCTACAGTAAATAGATATAGTGGCGTTGCTTGTTGTCGAGTGCAGTGGAGCTGCTAAAGTCTTTTTTTGTTCTTCAAGCTTGCCCAATTTTTTTTTAAAAGTACAGCATTCACATGTGGATCTATGCAAATGAGGATGATGTGCACATGTTGTGTTGCAGTTGCCTGTTAATGCCACAGTTTCAGCTGTTATTTTGGGCTGGTGTACGGGCCTTGGTCGTAGACATTAGTTCCATTCTTGTTAGTTATCGTGTGGTGTGTAGTGAGCCCTGTGCCTGGTAATGGCATATGTTGTACCTAGTCGGTCATGTTGGGCGAGTTTCAAATATATACTTTTTGGTTAGTTCGTTCCTGGGTCTACTTATTTGTGGCTCCATGTTCTGACGCATTGACAATACGTCGTTGTTATGCGCATTTTGCACGTTGGAGGGGGGGGAATGTTATTTGAAGCATGTTGTTTAAAGGAAATTCAATATCTTAACATCCTCTCCGCTTGCAGAGATAGTTTTTCCCTAGTTATTTGGGATTCTGTGTATACTAGGAGGGAACATAGAACATATAGACCTGCTGTTTCCCTCCCAAGCATAGCACTGCAAGGAAATAAAAAAGGTAGTAGGCACTAATGACAAAAAGCTGGGGAAGTTAAAAGTCTGTTTTTTTTTATTTTCGTTCTAAGGGGACAAGCATTATTGAAAGGAAATTAATGGGAAAAACAAGATGCAGGTGTAATTGTAACACGATTCCTCTCTTAATTTACAATGTGATGCAGTAAAATGTTTGCTGCTGCCCCCAGTAACTGCCGTAGTTCACTTAGCTGAGCATTCTTTCAAAAATCCACATTCCGATACGAGACTAAGAGCACTGCAACGACTATTCACAACATACACCTTTTGAATCGCCAATAAAAGCTTAACTGTTAACAATTTTCCTTACTTTGTTATCCTCGTAACATGAGTGCAGCAGGGATAGCTCCACAGGTGTGACTCGTCTTGTTGGCAGCTGATATGTTGATCTCAATTATTTTCTTGTTACTTGTTCTTGTTTTAGTCAGGAGTGCTGCATTCCATTTTCTAAATGCCCACTGCTGTTTCAATGCAGTGTTCTGGCTTTCAGGTTTCTACCAAGTGTGCTTGTGCTCAAAATTTATTTTTTGCTTGTTTTATTACAGCAGCAATGCCGGAAAGGATGTGGGACATGCCAGGAAAGGAGACTGGGACAGTCATGGGGCGCTTTCTTGATCATCCCAATCTCGATTCTTTCCTCACATACCGTATTTACACGAATATAGGTCGACCCATTTTTTCAAATTTGACAATCCAATGTTGGGGGGGTCGACTTAGAATCGAAAGCAAAACTAGAGCTCTTTTTTTTTTGTCGAGCGATTTTTCGGGGGGGTCAACCTACATTGGAGTCGACTTACATTCGTGTAAATATGGTATACTCTGGCACAGTTTGCTGCAGATTTCTGTAACTGTTGTATTGCTGAACAGCTGTGCTGTATGTATTCAATTTTTGAAATGGATTTTATGTTATGCAATAAAAAAGATACACAAAAGCTACTCAGACCCAATCCTCACTTTCTTTGACTATGATTTGAATACACTGGTTACATAGTCCTTTGAGGAGCCACTGACAATTGTTTAGTGGCCGGCAGACAGCGAACTGCCTGTGCTCTTCCAGGTTGTTAAATCGTTTTTTTATAATATTGTAGTGCATACAGACTGAGACACAAGGAAGGCAGATGAACACACACACTGTGTTACATTCAGTGTTCATGTGCCTTGCTTGTCTTGTCTAGATGCACTACAACATTACTCAAAGACTTGATAACATATTGAGATTAAAAACAGCACGAGAAGAAGGAGACAAAAGGGGACACGCACACTGCCATGCTTGAGTGCTGTCGTGCTTTCAAAGCTTAGAATGCATCCACAACCTCCGGTCATTTAGGATTACACTGCAGAGAGTGTGGATGCATTCCACGCTTTGAAAGCATGACAGTGCTTAGCCCCTCCTGCAACAAAATTACCGGAATAATAGTAGCAGCTGCAAACTAAGAAAAGCAGGATGACACATGCGTAAGCATGGTGTCGCTGCTGCTGACCAAAAAAACAACACCGGTTTCTTGATATGTGTAATTAGATGATGTAGCAGTTGTAACGAGCGGATGAGAAGTGCACATGGCTGTCGAACATTTCTTTATTTTCTTGTGTACGTTAAATATGTTATGCTCTGCTGGAAATGAAGTCAGCTGTGAGTCAGCGCTCGTGTGTGTGCCCTCAGTCCTTGTCTTCTCGCACTGTTTTTCATTTCAATATACATCAAAACCAACTAGCCCATTAACAAGCATTAAGAAACTGCATAACGACAAGCCCACATTCCAACACTAGTTCAGCGACTTAAATGCAACGACTTCTCCTTTTATTGGAAGGTCACATATGTTTTGAAGGTGACATTAATTCATGACATTCACTAAATTTGATCTAAATCAACAGCTTACTTGAAGATCACTCAAAGGAAACGATTGCAGAGATGCTTTGAGGAGTGAATTAGGTGTGTTGCTGCTGCAACAGAACACCTTGAAGGTGAACATTGAGCAATAATGTATGTGGAAAGTATTTTAAGACTATTTCATTAATCAGCTCCTGCTCGTTGTTGCAATACATCTTTTGACTCAAGTAGTAAATCTGTTCTTTCATTGAGTATAAAACAATTGGTGGTTTGCACTTCATTGCATCAACCTACTTAATTCATTGCCTGTGTTCGTTCTGTCCCCGTGTGCCTTATTACATTGAAACGATGGAACACGATGTAAAAGAATTCTTGCAATCGGGACTATTACATACGTGTTCTCTCTTAACACCCTTTCAGAAGACTTAACACACAAACAGCACTGCACAGTTTGCTCTAATGATTACGATACTTAGTGAAGCTCCATACAGATGCTGCATCTCATTATTCGGCTGAATCTGCAGCACTAATTTCCACTTAATAGCACTAAATACTGGCTTGGATATTCAACAAAATGGTGCAAAAAATGACAAGTAGTGGTAGAAGACGAAGCAGCCTGATGCCAGACCTTTTTAGTTAAAGGAAGGGCTCAGAAAACATAAAAGAGAGAGAAGGATAAAAGAAAGGCTGGGAAATTAACCAAGGCTGAGCCCAGGTGATCACACTACACTGGGAAAGGAGAAAGAACAGTTTAAGAAGAGAAAGTCCACTGTTGTAGGCATAGGTCGTCAAAAAAATTCGAACTCACTCAGACTCACTCAAGAAATATATTTTGCTCTGAGGACTCACTCGGACTCAGACTCACCAAAATTTTCCTCAACCGAGCTCACTCGGACTCAGACTCACTCGAACTCAAACTCACGGAGGTATTACTCAGCCGGACTCATTCAGACTCACGGCTTCACCTGAGTCTGAGTGAGTCGACTGATGAGTTCGTTAACGTAAAATTAGCTTTTTCAATCTTGGTGTCAATGCTGTTTAACGCCAATACCTTACGTAATCGGTGCTCTACGATACACCTTTATATCTTGTACCTTCAAATATGAGTTATCAGTGGTTTCAACCCAGTAAGGTCAATTCTGTGAAATACTCGTGTCGCGCGAAATATCTTTATCAAGAACTTCCCCTGAAAGAGTTTGTGGGTGCAGGTCATCGCGCCCCCCCCCCCCCCCGTCTCCTAACTCACGCGTCGGATAAAAAAATATCAGGTAGCACATTGTTGAAATATCTTTGAAAATATCTGAGAAGAAAATTAAGCGGTTATAACAGTGATAGTAAAGCTGAAGATGAGTAGATGGCAATTGATGAGTTTCGACTACTTTGGAGAATGATGCCTATGGTCGTTGGTCTGGCATGCAGATGAGATTGCTTGATTTCATTCATGAAATATGGCGAATATGTGCCGTCAGCATGTTGGTTGAGATGTATGTTGTAATAGGATGGTCTACGCGCCAATATAACTGTTCCAGCTGTTGAGGTGCACCGCAGAAGGCCGAGGCAAACGTTTAGTGCCTGTGCTAGCTTGCATACTCTGAAGTGCTTGGAGATTCGATTTGAAAGTTTTTGGAGAGCATTACAAAACAAGAGGCCTGCAATGGTTCCTTATATGCATAATTTGGTTGCTCTAGAGTTTTGACAAGATTGGAAGCTGGCAGAGTGTCGACGGTCGGCTCGGTGCCTGACAAGCTTGCGAAGTTGTGCCTTGCCAACCTTGCGAGGGAAAGCCGTGCTCTGTATAGAAAGGTTCCAGAAAACACTTGAGGCCTCTCTATTCAATATGCTCAGTAATGTGCCTATTGCAATGCCAGTAATGTTGCATGACAGTTGGTATTTCAGCAAGGAGGCACGTAAGGCTATGGAAGGTATCAACTGAGATGCGTCGTAGAGCTCAAGCTTCATGAACCTTCCAGGTGTGAAGCAAGTGCACATTTAATTTCGGATTGTTATTTACATTTAAAAGCACCCATTAAGTATGAGAATGTTTCAACCTTTGCATTATTGTATAATTGTTAACATTATTCGTCTGAATAATGCTAGGGCACTTTAGGTTTTAAAGAGAGGCCATGATTTTATCCTTGAACCCTGGATCACAATAGGAGTTCATTCGATTTCAAGCATTGCTAGCTTCTTTTAATGAGCTGCTTGGCAGAAAACATATGCTCGACCATAGGCGTGCACACGGGAGGGGGGGGCGAGGGGGCAGCCGCCTCGCATTGTCACCTAAGAGGGGGAGAGGGGCGCAAAGTCAGCTTCATACATTGACAAAAGAGGGAGGGGGGTGCGCCAAGTCAGCCCCATGCATTGACATAATAGGGAGGAGGCTCTGCGACGAACCTTCGACCCCCCTGAACGGGGAACCCTGCGCACGCCTGTGTTCGACCGAGTGATGTAATCGAATTCACGCGCGCTCTTTCCGCGCCAGTCATGCGCACGTTTAATCGTTTTTGAAGCTAAGGAGAGCATCACTTTCAACTGTGAACAACGAGCGGACACGAGAACGAGCAGCCTTCGACGCGCCATCCTGCTTAGCATGACAATACCACAGCATCGCTCGTCGATGCGGTCAGCCATGAGCTCGGGAGACTGCATTCTTTTTCTGCGAAGGCTCTTTGTACTTTCGACTCAACAACAACGTTTCTCTTGTCTATTCTATACCTCTCGGAGAGAAATAAGCGCGCCCGATCTGAAAGCTGGCCCGTCGCCCCGCACTTGCTGTACAGCGTCAAACGCATGTGTTGCGCGAATAATATCGATTATAATGTGTTTTAATCTAATTCCCTGAGATGAAATGCTACACAATACTGACCGTATAAACGCACCGACACCAACGTGATGCTCGCGAAGGACGTGGGGGACTGTACTACGTGCATCGCCGAGCGGAGATGAGATAGGAACACCGATCAGCTGGCTTCTGTCCCGTCCTGCCTGTACTTCGTCAAACATCGCAGAAAACTTTTTCTTTGGCGGCTGGTTATACATCAGGGCACGTTCGCTGCATGCTGTATGACGCCGGCAAATGGAAATGCACTGCGAAACGAGTCGTTCATGGTTCACCTCCGTCTCCGTGCAGGATGCGCAAACCGTCGGACGAGAATACACACAAACTGACTGTGACTGCCCGCGAGGGTTGTTCGCTCAAGGTCGTGCACACGTATACACGCGCATATATACGCGAACGATGCCTCTCATACATGCAGAATTATAGCGTTAACTTGTAGCAGGTAAATCAAATCGTCCATGATAACGTTAACTGCATATATAAAGCCGCGTGACCGTGTGGTGCGGTGGTGTAGTGGTTACAGTGTCTGCTTATCACGCGGTTGGCATGGGTTCAAATCCCCGTGGTGTAGTGTGTGTATGTTGATAAATGGTTTATGACTCTGTGCAGTGTTCTTGTGGTGTGTGTATGCATATTCATGAGGTAAACGGCTGGAAACAACAAAAGAAAAAAAAGGAAGCAGATGCACGATCGAGAAAAAAAGTATAACAAATCTTTTTTTTTCTCAAAATATTCGCGAAAAGTACCACATATATTTTGGCCGCATAATGAGCCGTATGTAAGCCGGACAGATTTGACCTGAAATACCGCTTAACCAAGTCGACGGTATGCGTTGCTTTAAGCGGTCACTTTTAAACGGCCTTCTGGCAACGAGATGGCCCCGCATATGGAAGAGCCGCATAAACCTACGCCGCATAAAAAAGAGCCGCTTAGCCAGGGGCCGCATGAACAAGGTACCGCATAGCTAGCGGCCGCATAGAAAAAGCCGCATAAATAGGCCGCTTAGAGAGCCATTTATAAGCGTCGGAAATTTGACTTACTTTCCGCCTTATATGCGTTGTTTTAAGCGGTTGTTTGCTAAGAGTGTAGCGATCATACCTTATGTGCACAAGGTGGCACATAACCGAGATACCAAGAAGGAAAGATGTAGCTGTTCAGTCAGTGACACACCCGCAGCAATCAGTAGCGATCATACCTTATGTGCACAAGGTGGCACATAACCGAGATACCAAGAAGGAAAGATGTAGCTGTTCAGTCAGCGACACACCCGCAGCAATCAGTAGCGATCATACCTTATGTGCACAAGGTGGCACATAACCGAGATACCAAGAAGGAGATGTAGCTGTTCAGTCAGTGACACACCCGCAGCAATCAGTAGCGATCATACCTTATGTGCACAAGGTGGCACATAACCGAGATACCAAGAAGGAAAGATGTAGCTGTTCAGTCAGTGACACACCCGCAGCAATCAGTAGCGATCATACCTTATGTGCACAAGGTGGCACATAACCGAGATACCAAGAAGGAAGATGTAGCTGCTCAGTCAGTGACACACCCGCAGCAATCAGTAGCGATCATACCTTATGTGCACAAGGTGGCACATAACCGAGATACCAAGAAGGAAAGATGTAGCTGTTCAGTCAGCGACACACCCGCAGCAATCAGTAGCGATCATACCTTATGTGCACAAGGTGGCACATAACCGAGATACCAAGAAGGAAAGATGTAGCTGCTCAGTCAGTGACACACCCGCAGCAATCAGTAGCGATCATACCTTATGTGCACAAGGTGGCACATAACCGAGATACCAAGAAGGAAAGATGTAGCTGTTCAGTCAGTGACACACCCGCAGCAATCAGTAGCGATCATACCTTATGTGCACAAGGTGGCACATAACCGAGATACCAAGAAGGAAAGATGTAGCTGTTCAGTCAGTGACACACCCGCAGCAATCAGTAGCGATCATACCTTATGTGCACAAGGTGGCACATAACCGAGATGCCAAGAAGGAAAGATGTAGCTGTTCAGTCAGTGACACACACCCGCAGCAATCAGTAGCGATCATACCCTTATGTGCACAAGGTGGCACATAACCGAGATACCAAGAAGGAAAGATGTAGCTGTTCAGTCAGTGACACACCCGCAGCAATCAGTAGCGATCATACCTTATGTGCACAAGGTGGCACATAACCGAGATACCAAGAAGGAAAGATGTAGCTGCTCAGTCAGTGACACACCCGCAGCAATCAGTAGCGATCATACCTTATGTGCACAAGGTGGCACATAACCGAGATACCAAGAAGGAAAGATGTAGCTGCTCAGTCAGTGACACACCCGCAGCAATCAGTAGCGATCATACCTTATGTGCACAAGGTGGCACATAACCGAGATACCAAGAAGGAAAGATGTAGCTGTTCAGTCAGTGACACACCCGCAGCAATCAGTAGCGATCATACCTTATGTGCACAAGGTGGCACATAACCGAGGTACCAAGAAGGAAAGATGTAGCTGTTCAGTCAGTGACACACCCGCAGCAATCAGTAGCGATCATACCTTATGTGCACAAGGTGGCACATAACCGAGATACCAAGAAGGAAAGATGTAGCTGCTCAGTCAGTGACACACCCGCAGCAATCAGTAGCGATCATACCTTATGTGCACAAGGTGGCACATAACCGAGATACCAAGAAGGAAAGATGTAGCTGTTCAGTCAGTGACACACCCGCAGCAATCAGTAGCGATCATACCTTATGTGCACAAGGTGGCACATAACCGAGATACCAAGAAGGAAAGATGTAGCTGCTCAGTCAGTGACACACCCGCAGCAATCAGTAGCGATCATACCTTATGTGCACAAGGTGGCACATAACCGAGATACCAAGAAGGAAAGATGTAGCTGCTCAGTCAGTGACACACCCGCAGCAATCAGTAGCGATCATACCTTATGTGCACAAGGTGGCACATAACCGAGATACCAAGAAGGAAAGATGTAGCTGTTCAGTCAGTGACACACCCGCAGCAATCAGTAGCGATCATACCTTATGTGCACAAGGTGGCACATAACCGAGATACCAAGAAGGAAAGATGTAGATGTTCAGTCAGTGACACACCCGCAGCAATCAGTAGCGATCATACCTTATGTGCACAAGGTGGCACATAACCGAGATACCAAGAAGGAAAGATGTAGCTGCTCAGTCAGTGACACACCCGCAGCAATCAGTAGCGATCATACCTTATGTGCACAAGGTGGCACATAACCGAGATACCAAGAAGGAAAGATGTAGCTGTTCAGTCAGTGACACACCCGCAGCAATCAGTAGCGATCATACCTTATGTGCACAAGGTGGCACATAACCGAGATACCAAGAAGGAAAGATGTAGCTGCTCAGTCAGTGACACACCCGCAGCAATCAGTAGCGATCATACCTTATGTGCACAAGGTGGCACATAACCGAGATACCAAGAAGGAAAGATGTAGCTGCTCAGTCAGTGACACACCCGCAGCAATCAGTAGCGATCATACCTTATGTGCACAAGGTGGCACATAACCGAGATACCAAGAAGGAAAGATGTAGCTGCTCAGTCAGTGACACACCCGCAGCAATCAGTAGCGATCATACCTTATGTGCACAAGGTGGCACATAACCGAGATACCAAGAAGGAAAGATGTAGCTGTTCAGTCAGTGACACACCCGCAGCAATCAGTAGCGATCATACCTTATGTGCACAAGGTGGCACATAACCGAGATACCAAGAAGGAAAGATGTAGCTGCTCAGTCAGTGACACACCCGCAGCAATCAGTAGCGATCATACCTTATGTGCACAAGGTGGCACATAACCGAGATACCAAGAAGGAAAGATGTAGCTGTTCAGTCAGTGACACACCCGCAGCAATCAGTAGCGATCATACCTTATGTGCATAGGTGGCACATAACCGAGATACCAAGAAGGAAAGATGTAGTGAAATGCACAGGCAAATGTTGGTTGAATCTTGCGATGCTGTTGTATTTCATATTAAAGGAGACGCGCGCGTTCATCATAGTATTTTGACAGGAAAATCGAATCTTTAAAGGATGGCTGGCAACCGCAATCATTACAATGAAGAGACAGTTGACTATCTCTAGCTTGTTTACGGACCTTGTTCGCGTGCTCGCTCATGCGGTCATTCGCGCACCGGCCCGTTTGGCCAACATGGTATCGCCCTCAAGAAAGAGGAATCTTATTATCTGGGGTTTTACGTCCCAAAACCACGATATGATTATGAGAGACGCCGTAGTGGAGGGCTCCGGAAATTTCGTCCATCTGGTGTTCTTTAACGTGCACTGACATCGCACAGTACACGGGCCTCTACCATTTCGCCTCCATCGAAATGCGATCGCCGCGGCCGGGATCAAACCCGCGACCTTCGGGTCAGCAGCCGAGCACCTTAGCCACTGTTCCACCGAGGCAGACGCGCGCGTCTCCTTTCTGAAGAGTATCACATCTATGCGATGTGATACGCTTCGGAAACGAGGCATGTGTTAGCCTCCCCTCGATTTCTCTGCTTCGGAAGGTGATAACATTTCTGTCCCATTGAACATTTTTATTGCGTCTGAGCAGGCTGATCATCATTTCTTTTTTTTTTTTTTTGCTTTTCTGTTTTCTTGATAGTGTGGTGGAGTATATATGTGCGGAGTATATCTCTGTCTCGTCTTGTAGCGCTGTTTTTCTACTGGAAATCATGAACAATCCAGCCCAAATTCGTACCCTGCTGCAAATACTACATATTTATTGCCATACGCTCTTCTTTTTCCGTCTTTATAGGTGACCAGCCCGTTATATGTGCAAGCACTGTTGCGCAGGTTTCGCGCGAATATCTCGAAACGTTCCCAATTATTTTAGACGCTTCCGGTAAAATTGCATGCGTAATGCGAACAGTGAAGTGTATTCTACAGTTAGTGCGAACACCAGCGATAACGTTGACAGGTTTGATAAGGCGTGTACAAAAGCCAATGCGTTTCACCGACGAGATCATTCGCCAACCGATGACTGTGGACGCCCACACTGTTGCACTGTGTCATTCTTTTTCAGTGGCAAGCTCACCAATATAGAGTTTTATCTCAACTGGCTGCGATTGCTGTCTTAAACGTAACCACCACGTCATATGGTTGTCAACCATATGTTACCACTTCATATGGTTGTCTAACATCCGCTGTATCACTCAGCATATTCTCAGTGGGTACTATTCATTCCACCTTTGGCACACCTGATATTCTAGATTATTTGTTATCTTACAACCAATTTCATCACACAGACATATTTCTTATCATCCTCGCATTGGGGATCCTGTCTGACCATTCCATACATGACACAATCACTCAGGCTGCCTATGCTGTCAGCAGTGTAATTTGTCAGAAAAATTGAGAGTGGCAGACCGACCATGAAAAGTAATACGAAAAAGTTGTTTCGGCTCTTCTCACGAGAGCCTTATCACAATGGGAGCCTTGTTTCCGTTAAAACTTCGACTGCAGTTTTACACCTGTGAGGCATTCCATATTATACTTTATTTTCTACAGTAAAGTTGCTCTCTTACTCAGAAGGAATTTTTTTCAGCTCCATTAAAGCTTTCAAATGAAGGCTTAATGAAACCGCGCCTCTGGACACTCTTGTTTACCCGTAAGAACTATTCACCAGCACGTCGTTAATCGACAAGAAGACGCTCTATTATTGCCATATTTATTTTGCAGCACCAACCTTCTGGCCTGCACTCTAGAAACACGTCATTAATGTACCATGCGGGGCAACCTGTAACACCATGGAATAGTGTCTGCACTACGGTGCTTTTCTTAGGAAAATATTTTGAGCACTACACATACCACGATATACATCGCACTGGCATAAAACGTGCAACTATACTAATTGGCCGTTATAAACGTATGGCTGTTTTTTTTTTCGCAAGTCGTGCTTTCATATATCAGATGATCTTTAGGCCCATTTTTTAAAAATAACAAATGCATGTACAAGATTACTGCCACTGAATGTGCCATTTGGAAGCACTGCCATATAGCTCAACGTTTACTTTCAAGAAAATTAAGTTATCTTGATCCTTAAGTCTGCAGTGTCACAATTGTGGGCGGTCCACCAGGTGTCACATCAAGATGCAATAGCATGTTTCAAAAGACCTTAGTTATCTGCAGTGCCACAAACTGCACGTAATAAAGTTGAAAATCAACACAAAAAAAACTCACGCCACTCTAAATTATAGACATTCCAATAGGTCCCACGTTCAATACAATGAACAAAAGTGGTGTCCTTCGGTTATTTAGTGACATATTATAAAATATATTGCAAGATATGGTGCGATTTCATTTGCCCCTGTTCGTAGGCGCGTTTGTACCGCAGTTCATAACAAGAAACTCTGAAGCTTTGGAAGAGTGCTATCAGGTTTGCGTGAAGCGCAAAGGGCAGTCTTGTTTTGAGAATTGAGAGCACCCACTTCTACGCGCCTCGTTCTTCAACTAGCGCATTGTGCCGGCGTTTGTGTGCAGGGCACTAGGTTTTGCTCCAAGAGAAAGTCATGCAGCCCCCCTCCCCGACGTGTAGCCTGCCACCGCACATTTCTCTAGCATACATCGCTATGCTACGTCTGTAATGATTGGCAGCCAGTGATAGTAATGGCCCCCCTCTCCCACCTGTGCTCGCTTCGGTATGGCGCCTCGTCACCGCTCGGGAGATGTTCTGAGGCCTCCACGAGAGGTTCACGCGCTGCTTTAGGGCATGGCTTCTCATCCGTATGCTCGACTACTTCCTTTTAGAGCCGAGGCTCCTGAAAGGGGTTCTAAAGGGCAAAACGATTTTTCGCGTATTCGTTCAGTACAGTTTCACAATCCCGAAAACACCACTCATACCGCGACACGACGCTTGGCAAGCGAGAAAACACGCGTAAAGAAAATGCGGGTGGAGACGCCACCTTGAGATTCCCACACCAAACACTGTCACGTCATAGATTTTGAAGGCGTCTACTGAGTCATACGTAGTTTCTAATCGATAAAAATGAGGTACATTTTCATCTGTGGGTGCCGTAGACCTAGCGCACGAAGTTTCACAAAATTTCATCGAGCCAATATCGCGAAAATACGAAAAATACATTTGGAATTTCTGATGTCACGCGCTCATATATCGGCGCAAATTTAAAAATAAAGCTTCAACCTTGATTTTCTCCGCTAATAATGAACTTATAATAGTGAAACACATGGCATTAGAGCTCTCAGAGTGCAGTTTGTCAATCTAAACCAAATCATTGTTTCCCTTTAGTGTCCCTTTAAGGTCGAGGCTTGTACATCACTCCCCCCGGTGTAGCCACGCCAGTGCGATGACGATGACGCTGCCGTCACGGCACAGCACATGCAAGGTAACCATTATACACCATGACGATGATGCTGATGACGATGAAGAATAAGTGCGATCTTGACCACAGATTCTCTTTCAACCATCATGGCACCGCGCATGGAATGTACCCACTATACGTCATAACGATGACGATGGCGCAGATGACGATGAAGAATAAACGCGTTCCAGACCACACATTCTCCTTCTGCCATGGATGAAAACGATCGTGAACGCGCTCTCGCCCACGAAAGGCAAAACGGCAATGCCGAAAACAACCTGCTACCCGGAGTTGATGACGCGGGAAGCGGCAGCTCAACGGCAAAAACAGATTGTATATACTGTACACACGCGTTGACACTCATTTACGTGCTCGAGTGGGCAATATCACGGGTGATTTACGGTAAGAACGATCCCCACTGCTTCGCCCACTCATCGTAATTCACTTCGTGGATATGCAGTGCGGTAGCATTTCTCAGTTCATGACAGCTTTCAAAATAAAAATTTTTTTTCGCGCAACCTAGGTGCAAAATTTCACTGCGTGCAATCAGTCTAACATAACTCATACACTTTGAGAACGCTTACAGGAATAGGGTCCTGGTACTGGGACATGTCTATTTTGTTGGCAGCTGTATTTGCAGTTTTCTCTGCATTAATATCCAGCATACTCAGCGCAAAAACTGTCAGTGTACTTAGGAGTGTCATTTGGGAAGATCAACGTAATTTTATTATATAAATGATCAAAGGAAACACGGTGCACCTGCGAGAAATAAGAACCATTATTATTATTTTTTCACGAAGTATTTCAGTGGCAGTTGTCTGTAATCGCTGACTCGTACACAAGTAAAAAAAAAAAAAAAAAACCTGGACGATCTTTTCCAGGTTCAAAGCGGTATTTTTTTATTACGTAAGCATTTCGTACCGGCTCAACGGCAAATTTTACCGCCTCTCCGTCCGTCCCTGTGTGTGGCAAGACGACAATCGCTATAAAAGGGCCAGTGTATGAAATTAAAATTCGTCAGCTGTGCATTGTCTGAATCCAAGCCCACACGTTCCAAAGGTTTATCCACTGGGCTTTGTGCGCTTTTAAATGCGAATGCATTTCATAGTCGGGCTATGTCAGGCATCCGGCGTTGTCCAGCGTTGTCCGCGGAGGAGGAGGATAAGTTGAGGAGGTAAGCGCCAGCAGGTGTTAGATGTGAAGCATCTTATGGCGAAGCTTAATCCGGTGGTGGTGGTGTGCGGCGTGACCACCCTTAATGCGCATGCGCAAACCCTTTAAAAAAATAAAAATAAAAAACCTCCTCTCTCCCTCTCTCTCCTCTAGGCATCCCTCCCCGCGGCAACCACACCCTCACTGCGCATGCGCCTCCCCTCCTCTCTTCCCTGCTACGCTCTCCCCCTCTCTCCTCTAGGCATCCCTGCCCGCGGCGTCCACTCCCCCCATTGCGCATGCGCGTCCCACCTCTCTCTCCTCTTATACGCTCCCCCTCTCTTCTCTAGGCATCTCTGCCCGCAGCGTCCACACTCCCACTGCGCATGCGCGCCCCCCTCTCTCTCCTCTCCTACGCTCCCCCCCCTTCCTCGCCTCGCGACGCCACACAGGCAGCGTCTGCTAGCGAGTTCCTTGGTTGAAAAAACCGACTGCTCGCGCTGCACAACCGTTCACTGGCCACCCCGTATATATGGCAATGGATCTTGACCTCCAAGGTGGTGCCGGTGGGAGATTTCTCCTGTGCGTTGTTGAACAATAAAAATTCGCAGCGTGCGCGTTAACTAAAAGCGGACTGTGAGTCTCTGTGTCCAGTCGGAGTCTTCTGTCTCTCATTGCACGTTAGCAGCGATTGGCATGTTCCAGTAGGAAACACCGCTCCATCGCTGCGTGCTTTACGCATCCCCAGTTTTCTCTCCTGCGCAACGCTGCGATGAGCGCCAGCGTCAACGCCGCTGCCGGTGTAAGCGTTAGCGCCCGCTGCTTCACATCTACACATGGTTCCCTTTAACGGAAGATGGTGTAATTTTTTATCTCTCCGCTCTCACTCCCTCTCCCATAGCAACAGCTGCGGGCGCGCGCGCTTATCCTCGCCCCAAGCAACCGGAGCAGGTGGTGCGAGCGGAGTAGCGGAGAGTGAGTGGAGAGGAGGAGCGCGCTCTGGTGTGTGAGGGCGCTCGCATCGCGGAAGCTCGGCGGAGCTCCCGCATGTGTGGAGAGTGTAGCAGAGGGTAGGTGCAGTGCTTCGCCGCTCCTTCTCTCGCCGTTCGCTCTCTCTCCTCCCTGCGCCCCACACTCCCGTCCGCTCGCTCGCACGTATATATAAATGGAGTGAAGCGCGCGCGAAATGCATTCGCATTTCCTCACGATTTCCCTTCGGGGAGGTGGGGGCATTTTTTTTATTCTCTAATACTGGTTTCTTAGCGCAAGTGCATTAACAATGGTAATTATATCTCGGGTTTTACGTCCGAAAACCACGAAATCGTCATGAGGCGCCATAGTGCCGGGCGGCAGAAATTTTGACCGTCTGGTGTTCTAAACAATTTTTTAAGGCTGAATTCTTAACATCAACATCAGACGCTGCCTTAAAAAAAACAAAAAAAAACGCGGCTTCCGGTAGAAAAGCTGACGCGATGAAAACAAAAATTAGATATATATCAGGCTTCGACACGGCATCGCACCAAGGCATTTTGCATGACAACCAACTGTTCCGTTACTATGCAGAATGCCTTGTGAGCCCTACCACTACTTGATTGCTGCGCCACTGCTTGAAACGGCTTTGTAAAAAAACCGGCAGATCCCACGCACTGTAGGAATCGATGTAATGCGAAGAAGCCAGGAAGGAGCAAATCATGCTTTAGATATATTGCATGTCATGTTTTACATGTTAGGACCTGTCATTTATGTTCTTCATACAGTCACGTCGCGCAATACCAATTTTTGTGTATATCAAGCTAGCGCACTGGACGCAAGCGCACCATGAGCGTGGCATGTGAATGGCGTTGTAGATGACATGCATGCCAAGATTTTCATGTTACCACCTGCCACTTATGTTCGCTATACAGTCATGTCACTCAATACCAAATTTGGTGTATCTCATGCTAACGAAACGGCCGTGAGCACGCCATGAGCGTGGCATGCAAGTCATGTCGCACATGACAAGTGAT